>CAUYRH010149180.1:0-11990 GCA_963574655.1 Perodicticus potto
CTTAATCATCAGAGAAATGAAAATCAAAACTACTTTGAGATATCACCTAACTCCAGTAAGATTAGCCCACATGACAAAATCCCAAAACCAGAGATGCTGGCGTGGATGTGGAGAAAAGGGAACACTTCTGCACTGTTGGTGGGAATGCAAACTATTATGTTCCTTTTGGAAAGATGTTTGGAGAACACTTAGGGATCTAAAAATAGACCTGCCATTTGATCCTGCAATTCCTCTACTAGGTATATATACTGAAGACCAAAAATCATTTTATAACAAAGATATTTATCTCAGAATGTTTATTGCAGCCCAATTCACATTTGCTAAGTCATGGAAGAAGCCAAAGTGCCCATTAACCCATGAATGGATTAATAAATTGTGGTATATATATACCGTGGAATATTATGCAGCCTTAAAAAAAGATGGGGACTTTACCTCTATTATGTTTAAATGGTTGGAGTTGGAACATATTCTTCTTAGGAAAGTATCTCAAGAATGGAAGAAAAAGTATCCAATATACTCAGGCCTACTATGAAACTAATCTATAAACATCCACACTTTCATATGAAAGCTATAACCCAACTATAGCCCAAGAAGAAGGGGAAAGAGGAGAGGGAGGGGAGGGAAGGGGGAAGGATGCGTGGAGGGAGGGTAATTGATGGGACCAAACCTACATGCATTTTACAAGATAGAAGTTAAATCTACTAAGTGTAGAATATAAATGTCTAAACACAATAACTAAGAAAATGTGGTGAAGGCTATGTTAACCAGTTTGATGGAAGTATTTCAAATTGTATATAAAACTAACACATTGTACCCCATAATTGGATTAATGTGCACAGCCATGATTTAATAAAAATAATAAAATAAGCTTGAGCATGCATAAATAAAGTACATGGGAAAAATATTATTTTAAAATTTTTTCTTACAAACTGAATATCTTAATTTTTTCTTGCCTTTTGCATTGGCTAGTATCTTTAGAAAAACATTGAATAGAAATGATGATAGTGAATATTGCTGTCTCATTTCTGGTTTTAGTGTAAAAATCTTTCAATATTTTATTGCAGAATGATATTTTCTACAGGTTTTTGATATTCTTTATCAAATTAAAAAATTCCTTTCTATTAATATCTTAATAAGAGTTTCCTTTAATTAATAGGAATAATGTGAAGCAGTTTTAGGCTTCCAGAAAAATTAGGCGTAAAGTACAGGAAATATCAGCGCTGGGTACATTGCTCACTCCTGGAATCCTAGCACTCCTGGAGGCCATGATGAGAGGATTGCTTTAACTCAGAAGCTCGAAACCAGACTAACCAAGAGCAAGACCAAGTGTCCACTAAACATAGAAAAATTAGGTGGTCACAGTGACACTTATCTGTCATCCCAGCTACTTGGAGACATTGAGGCAGGAAAATTGCTTGAACCCAGAAGTTTGAGGTTTCTCTGAGCTATGATGACACCACTGCACTCTAATCAACTGACAGAGTGAGACTCTATCTCAAGAAATAAATAAATAAGTACATGGGCTATCCTTATATTTCTCACTACTACCCCATTCAATTTTCCATATTATTATCAACTTGCATTAGTGTGAAACATCGGTTATAATTGATGAAACAATATTATTACATTACTAGTAACTAAAGTTCACAGTTTACATTAGGGTTCACTTTGAATTGTAAAGTTGTATTTAGACATGTAATATCTAAATACAACTTGTATGTAATATCCTATATCCATCATTACAGTATCACACAGAATAGTTTCAGTGCCCTAAAAACTATGCCATACCTATTCATTCCTTCTCTCCCCTACCAAACCTCTCACAACCACTTTCTATAGTTTTGCATTTTCTAAGATTTCTTATGGTTTGATTCCTACAACTCTTAGGCCTTCAGATTGCTTTTATCTACCAAGATTTCTATTAAGAGTCTTTCATATCTTTCAAGGATTGACAGGTATTTATTTCAAATATTGAATAATAGTCTATTTTATAAAAGTACCACAGTATTTTTTACTCATTCACCAATTGATGGATGTCTTGCTTGATTCAATTTTTTAAAATTATAAATAAATTCGCTGTAAATGTTTATGTCTTTTGTGTACATAAAAAATATCAACTTATTTGGTGCAATACATAGGTACACAATTGCTGGAAAACATGGTAAAACTGTGTTTAGCTTCGTAAAAAACAAAAAAATGAAAAATGATAAGGTCAAACTATCTTTTAAAAGTTACTGTACTGGCTCAGCACCTGTAGCACAGTGGTTATGGTGCCAGCCACATACACTGAGGATAGTGCGTTCAAAACCAGCCCAGGCCAGCTAACCAACAATGACAATTGCAACAAAAAATAACCAAGCATTGTGGCAGGCACCTATAGTCCCAGCGACATGGAAGGCTGAAGCAAGAGAATTGCTTAAGCCCAAGAGCTTGAGGTTGCCGTGAGCTATGAATGAACATCACTCTACCGAGGGCAACATAGTGAGACTGTCTCAAAAAAAAAAAAAAAAAAAAAACAAAGTTGCTGCACCATTTTGCTTTCATTTTCCAGGATTGAATGAGAGCTCCTCTTCACATCCTTGCCAGTGTTTGATTTTGTCAGTATCTTGGAATCTGATCATTGTAACAGATGTGTGGTGATAGCTCATTATTTAATTTATAATTCAGTAATAGCATATGATGTTAAGTACATTTTCATATGCTTTCATATTCTTTGAGTATGTATGTCTTCCTTGGAGCAGTGTATGTTCAGGTCTTTGGCCTATTTTTCAATTTTGGGTTGTTTGTTTTCTTATTGTTAAGTATTAATATTTCTTTGTATATTGTGGATACATTTTAATTTTTTGAAAATAATTACAAATGTTGTCTATCAGTTTGTGGCTTGTCTTTCCATGCTGTTAAGAGTGACTTTGATACAGCAGGTGTTTCTAAGTAAATCCAACTTATAAATTTCCTGTTTTCATGGGTCATGATTTTGATATTATGTCTCAGTACATCATCAAACCTATGATTAGCTAGCTTTTCTCCTAAGTTATTTCTATAAATTTTATAGTTGGGTGACTTAGATTTAGGCTAATGGTGTATTTGGTTTAATTTTTTGTGAAAAGCATGAAGTCAAAGTCTAAATTTATTTTTGCATATGAATATTCTACTTCTTTCAGTTTCATTAGTTGAAATTATGCATATTGCTTACTGGCGTCTTTATTCTGTTCCATTAATTTATTTGTCTATTCTTTCACCAATACCATACAATCTTGATTACCATAGCTTTATAGGAAATTTTTAAGTTAGACAGAGTCATTCCCTCAACTTGATTCTTCTTTAAATTGTGGTGATGACTCTGGGTCTTTTGACTTTCCTTATTCTTTAGAATAAGGTTGTTGGTATACACAAATAAGTCTCTGAAATTTGAGTTGGAATGGCATTGGATCTGTAGATTAATTTGGAAATAAATCTTATCTTTAAAACATGCAGTCTTCAATTCCATGAACATATAACATCACTCTCAAGACTGATATTTCTTTCACAGCTCTGATCTCATTTGTTGCATACCAAAAATCTGTTTTAATTCTCTGACACTATAGATAACCAGATACTTGCTTTTATCCAAGGCACACATAGCTACCTTATTTTGATTATTCACTACATCTAGTGAATTTAATGACCCTATTGAGAAACAGCAATAAAGATACATTAGTGTGATTTGTTCTGGCTTAGTACCTACATAAAACCATGGCTTAGTTGGGTAATTCAGTAAATATTAATACCATCTAAGCATCCATCAAAAATTCACAGGGCAATGTTATTGCTTTTTACTGTGTTAAGACAAAACACATTAAGTCAGAATAGACAGATAATTTTTGCTTCTTTTGTCATCCAGGAGGATGGTTTAATCTTATTTATCTTTTTTACATTTTGAAAGAGATAGAGTTAAACACTGTAATTTTTAATTTTTGAAATGTGTAGCTCCCCTAATACTCTTGATTCACAGAGCACTATAGGGATACTTAGTAAATATTAAGTACTTTACTGATAGCAAAACCCTTTTTGTGTTATCTATCCAGACCTTATTGGTATTTTTAGGGAGCTGTTGCATCATATCTATCTATACTTTTGATAGCACAATAAAGCTGTTTATGAAAATAGCAGAGCAGATTTTGATGGCCCAAGATTATAGTGAGATCATTTAATAGAGCAAAATTCCTCAAATCAATGACATCAGCCCACAAAATTTGACCCATGTTCATAGAGAATGACTTTCTTCCATTCCTGAGAATACAGACTGAGGAAATCATAGCTTCTCTTTCTAGTTTTTTAACCCTGCCTGTATAGTTGACATAGTGAAAATTAATTATTGATATTTCCTATTATTTAGAAGATACAGAAGGTCAAGTTCAGAATTTTGGTGGTTTAAGCGTATCAATTAAAATCATGCAGTTATTTTCAAGTGTTCCTTTTTTCTTCCCTTCCCCCTATCTTCAAGTGTTCTTAAAATTTGCCTAGCTGAATGTGTAAATACTCTTAGAAGCATTGTGGAATAGTTTGTCCTTTTCAGGATTCAGTAATGTGGTCATATATTCTTGTGGTGTCATTATGTTTCCGATCTTTTGAAATAGAGATATATTTGGAATTTTTGTAACCAAAAGTAAAGAGTATTAACTAAAGGAAATATTATAGTGTTTACATATATGCAGAGAAGGTTAGAACACTCTGTCCAAAATATATCTTAACTCTCTAGTAATTAAAATCTAGTTATTCAACAATCATATTAGTGGTACAGATTACTTTGGAACTTTGGTAGAATCTACATGCATAACGTATAACTCCAAGAGGAAATCTCTGTCATACACAGTTTACCTGTCTAATGAAATCACTTGAGAACTGTGAGGATAGGATTTAAATTAAGGGAATAAATTTTATCCCTGTTTTAGCAGTTGTACAAAAGTATGACCATAGCCAGCAATTCACTCACTATTAATGAAGCATTTAATAATCCACTGGCTTAATACTCCTTTTAACTAGAAAAATCTGACCTTTCAGTGGGTACTATCTTTTTACATTGTTTTAGCTTAGAAAAAAATAAATAAATTGTTTTATCTTGGAAAAAAATAAATTGTTTTATCTTGTATTTTTATAACACTTTTTCATTCTTGCCACATGAAGTACTTTCTTAGTTTTAAAAAACACATATGTGGTTCCTAGAAGATAAGCATGAACATTAAAAGTAAAAAATGTACAATTAATTTCAGTTATATTAACCATAAAAGATATGGACCATAATCATTAAAACAGAATCTTGTTTGCTGGATTTATTATCTTTTCCTCCAAGCTCATTAAGAAAGAGTCCAGCAAAGGGCTAAGGTCTCAATTAATTTTAATGGGCACAACCAAGGTTTAAAAGAGTGTGCATTTTAATTGTCTTGAGATTAGGTGAAAGTGTGGCCTGAGTTCCGTATTGATAAAAATTAGATTTTGATCAGAAGGTACAAGAGAATTTTCCAAGAGAAATTGATAAAAACTTGTCACCAATGTAATAGCATTGTTTTGCCTAGAAACTGTATTTATTAAGATAGAATTCTAAAATAAATGAAGAAAACTAGGCAGAAAACTAATATTATAGAATTGTTTTTCAAATGCAGGTGCTGATCCAAATACAGCAGGTGGTGGATGCAAAAACCCATCTGCCATCACATTGTCCATGACTATATTGGTAACCTGTCCAGGGCACAGAATATCTGTATCATGGATAGCAAGCAGTATAATTAAAAACAGCCCAAATTGTCTTTCTTATAGTCTTCAAACTAGGCAGTCAAACGCTGGTGTAGGACATGAGTGTTTCTTTTACAAAGCAGAATTAGGTGAAATAATCTTTAATTGTAAGAGGTTTGAAATTTGGGTCAAGCACTTTGGGTCCATTGCCAACGAAATTAGTGCTTCAATGAACAAATTCATCTTAAGTGCTAGTAGCTAAGCAAAACTGCCTAAGCATTTTAGACATTTTGGAAACCTCAACCTCCATGAATAATAGAAAAAGAAAACAACCTACTCACAGGAATCTTACTTCTTTCTCAGTAGATAAGCACATTAACCGTAATATGATTATTTTTAGTGAAAGAAAGAGCACATTTATTATAAAGAAACCAAGGGAAGTTCTATATTTTCTAATAATTGATGAATTTGCACATTTAAAATTAATTATTTAAAAATGTATTTAAGTATCAAAACATGATTAGCTCATTTGTTTAGAACACGATAATGAAGACAGTGTTGCTAATGTTGTGTGCATTATGTATGTGTATTGAGGGGCAGGTGCAGGTGAGGGGTAATTTTATTATACATAGGTTATGGTGCCTAGTTGTTTGGTCAAACATTGGTTTACATGTTGATATGAAAGTATTTTTATAAGTGATTAAAATTATAATCAGTTCATTTTAAAATAGAATACACTCCATAATATGTGTTGTCCTTATCCAATCAATTGAAAGTCTTACGAGCAAAGGTTTGACTTTCAAAAGAAGAAATTCTGCCTTGACACTACAGAATAAAAAGTCATACCTACGTTTCCACTGTGCTGGCTTGCATGACAAATTTCAGATTTGTCAGCCTCCACAACTGTGTGATCATGTGAGCAAATTCCTTTAAGATAAATCAGTCACAACAAATAACTAGTTAGATGCATGATAGGTGCATATGGATACAGATAATATAGATTTAAATATAGATATACATACATTTTATTAGATATGTTTCTGCAGAGACCTCTGACTAAAACATCGGTTATACTGTTATGCTGATTTTTCCCTAGACTAATGTCTCATTAGAGAGAGGCAATTGATTCAAAGTGGTGGCATGTAAGTGGGTATAACATATCAAAAACAACAACCACTAAAAATCCCTCCAATTATTTTCTTATCCCTATAGAGGGCAAGAGATGGGGGGGAAAGGAGTACAATAGAAAAACAAATAACTTTAAGAATAACCTAAACTCAATTATAAATAAGTTTTTTTTCAATCATTATTTATTTATAATCTCAACAAAAGTTACCATCCAACATAGATGATTGGGGGATAGTAACTGAGACAGTTAAATTTGGTAAATATCAGGCATACCTGCACCTGACACTCACATAACTATGGAAACTTCTGCCTTGGGTTATCTTAACTACTTGTTATGACTTACACAATGCCCAGGACTAATTTTGAATTGAAATCTACATCCAACTTGCTGTAGCAAACACATCAATACAAAGGTTAATTAGTTCTCAGGCACTTTATATTTTGAATCTCTGACTTTTACAGCTAATGGCATAGTTATTCCAATGGACTTGGGTTATTTTTCCCTAACTGTAATGATGGGAAGTATGTGTGTGTTTATATGTCTGTGTGTGTTCATTTTTGGCACTTAGGCAGAGCTTGGTAATGACCATGGAACCAACATAGCTAGTTGTAAATGATGTATGAAATTAAAAAAATCTTTGGCCAATTCACGCAGTAAATGCAAAGTAGAGAAGAAATGCTATGCAGAGCTGCTCTGGAGTTTAGTTTGTGCATGTCTCTACATAATGCCATATCAAGAAGGGAGAGATTGAAACTCAGAAAATTTGGGAACACTATACTTCAGTCTTTCTTATTTTTGTTTGGCTCTTGTTTTAAATTTATTTAACAATATCTAATACATATTTTAATTATAAAATTTATAACATAATAGAAATTGATGCTTAAATCTCTAGAAAAATGAGATGGAAACGAATACTTGGAATTTTTGTCAGGTTCACTTTACTTCCTCTCAAAAAGGCCTTTCTCACAATAACTTGTGTAACCTGAAAAGTATGTGTCTGTCTACTAGTTCATGTACCTTTAATTGTCTTATTTTTTATTCCTCTATCTTTCTCTGTATGATCAATACTAATTCAAAATTTGTAAATTTGATATCTGTTGATTTAGTACATTGAGTGAAATAAGTATTCAGATTGTGGAGGGAAAAAGTATCAAATGGTTATTTCATTAAATTACTGCTCTTCTAAGTCAAGAGTCAAGTTTTCTTGTTTTATTTTTTATTTATTTATTTTTTTTATTGAATCATAGCTGTGTACAATAATTCAATGATGGGGTACAGTGTACGGGCTTCAGATACAGTCAGAGATATTTTCATCAACCTGATTGCGATAACATTCAAGAGACTTTCTCATTACTTTGTGAAAACAATTTTGATCCGTATTTAGAAGTTTTCTCCTAACCCTTCAAATATGTCCCACAGGTGTTTTAGTCAAGAGTCAGTCTTTAGGTAGAGTCTGCTTTCTGATACTTCACAATACTACATTTTATTGATAGTTCAAAAACTGAAGTCAGATTCCACGGTTTGAGTTTTGGCTCCTACATTTACAAACTACAAGCCTTAAAAAAATCATCCATTCTTTCTGTCCATTGCTTTCCTAATCCATAAGATTATTCTTTATTAGTGCTTACAACTTTATTGTGAAGATTATTATTTGAAGTGTAAATCAGATGATATATGTCACATTCTTAAAAAATACTTGTTGAAAGAGTGCCAAGTAATAAATGGGTTCATTATTATTATCCTCTACTACTACAACTTTGTGAATTATCTTCAGTAACAAAGAAAGAAGATATATGAAATAAGAAAAATGTTTCAAAATTCAATAGTGCTTGTATCTTTAGATTTTGAAGAAAACACATTTTTAGTACTACTTTAAAACACTGTATGGTTAGAATAGGTATATTAGTTGAAGGGCTGGTCACATTTACTACTTTACTTTGCTTCTGAATTACAGAGAATGTGATTATAATTTAGATTTTGATATTGATTGTTATATTTAACACTTTTATGACTTCCCTTTGAAGAAATATGACCAACACTTACATTGGATGTGGCTGACATCTACACAAATTTGAAATGCTATGGATTAGGCAAAATCAACTGGGTTATCAAATTCTTTTACTTCAAAATTAAGGGGTAGTGATCTTACTGAGAGTCATAGCTCAGGGACCCCAGCAAGAAGGTGGTGAGCTGGATACAACATATGATCTGGAGCAGTGGAAATCTGACAAATTAGGCCAGTGTTTGCAACCCACTGGGATTGGTTGGCCTCCCACGGAGATCCAGGATGGGAGGAAGCTTTTCTGGAGTTTTCAGTTGGTGGGGGAAGCTGTGTATTGAGTGGAAATCTTGGAAGAGTGGGAAAACTCAAACAGTAAACAGCAACCAGATTTGAACACCTGTTCAAGTTGATTTGCCATAGGTTTAGTGGATGGTGAGGCAGCCATACTGAGAAGATCTCGACAGCCGGGGGCTGCTATTGTGGGAAGATGGTGATAAGGTCTTAGCAGAGGCTTAAAGCATGGCCTCTTTAATTCCACTTGCCAGGATTAGACTCCTGTGCCCCATGGGAACTGGAGCCAGGGGGAACTATGAGACCTGCTGCTGAAGGATTCTTGTGGGCTTTAAGATTCCAATTCAGCAAAGTCTCAATGATGAGGAAACAATCAGGTAATCACCAAAGACAACTAAGTTAGGAGTAAGGACCATAAAGGTTGCTGAGTGTGTTCTCCATCTCTTAAAAAAAAAAAAATAGTGCCACCTCGTGTCCTGGCAACATATTGGCTTTGCTCGGGCTGAGGCCCCTTCAAGACCTAGACTCTGAGACAACGTAATTTGAACCAAAGGAGGAACTGAGAAAGACAAAGGAGGACAAGGAGGTGAACAAAGAGAAAGAACATATGAGGAGGAACCAATAGAGAAATTTGGTCAACATGAAAAACCAAAAGATAGCAATGCTCACAAAGGACTATGAGGCTTTCCTTCAGAAGACTCCACCTGTAAAGAATTAATAGATTTGATGGGAAAGGAATTTAAACTATGGATGATAAAGACATAAAAGAAATGGATGAAAAAATGGGAAGACACAACCAAAAGTTGGACAAGAGATATGTAGAATATAGAAAGGATATGGCAGAACTTAAGAAAATGAAGGAGACAATCAGAGAATATAAAGATGCAGTAGAAAGTATCAAAAATAGGTTAGACCATGGAAAAGAAAGAACCTCAGAGCTAGAAGATAAAGTTTTTGAGTTAACCTAGGTAGTTAAAGAGGCAGAAAAGAAGAAAAAGAAAGCAGAAGAGGCACTTAGAGAACAATGAGACTCCTTGAAGCCTTCAAACATATGAATAATAGGAACTCCTGAAAGGGAAGAAGGTTGTCCCGAAGAAATAGAATCTCTACTGGGGACTATAATAAGCTAAAACTTCCCAGCTTGTCCTAAAGACCCTGACACATTCCTTTTAGATGAATATCAAACCCCGGATCATCTCAACTCAGCTTCTCCAAGACACATTGTTATGGGCCTGTCCAAACTCAAGATAAAAGAAAAAGTTCTGCAAACAGCTAGGAGAAATCACCAACTACAGAAGCTGCACCATTAGGATGACAGCAGACTTTTCAACTGAAATTTTCCATGCCAGAAGAGGACAGTCATCCACCTTCAACACTCTTAAATAAAACAATTTTTAGCCAAGAATTCTGTATTCTGCTAAACTAAGCATCAAAATTGATGGAGAAATCAAATCTTCTGAGCATATATAAATTCTGAGAAAATTTGCCACAGTAAGACCAGCTTTACAAGAAATACTTACACTTATCCTCAACACTGACCACCACAATGGACAACCACCAAAGTACACACTCAGAAGGTAAAGGTCAAAACTTAGCTTCCATATTGGCAGAGAGGATAGAATTACACAATAGATTTTCACAAATTAAGATAAATTGAACTTCACCATACTCGTCAATTCTCTCAATAAATGATAATGGATTGAATTCACCACTGAAGAGGAAAAGACTGGCTGATTGGATAAAAGAGCACAAGCAATCTATTTTCTGTCTCCAGGAGACACACCTAGCCCTCTAGGATAAATCAATACTGAGGGATAAAGTATGAAAAATAGTATTTTAAGCAAATGAAAATTAGAAGAAAGGAAAGATTTCAATCTTATTTTCAGGTACAAGCAGATTTAAAACAACTAAAGTTAAGAAAGACAAAGATGGACATAGTCCTTGATGGGTCTGAGTAATATGATATCCCATAACACCGTAATAGCTGGGGACTTTAACACCCCTCTGACAGAACTGGACAGATCCTCTAAACAGAAAGTAAACAAAGGTACAAAGAATATAAATGTGACCCTAGAACAAATGGGATTAATAGACAGATACAGAATACATCATCCCAAAGCTAAAGAATATATATTTTTCTCATCAGGCCATGTGTATGTACTCTAAAATAGACCATGTCCTAGGAAACTAATCAAACTTCAGCAAAATTAAAAGAATAGAAATTATACCTTGTATCTTTTTAGATCACAAGGCAACAAAGGTGGAATGAGTTCAACTCCAACAAAAACATTTATCCCTAGACAAATATGTGGAAATTAAACAAACTTATGCTGAATGATAGTTGGGTTCAGGAAGATATAAAAGAAGAAATCATTAAATTCCTCAACTATAACAACAATGAAGACACAAGTTATCAAAACCTGTGGGATACAGCAAAAGCAGTCTTAAGAGGGAAATTAGATGCCTGCATTCAAAAAACAGAAAGAGATTTGATCAACAAACTCATGAACCATCTTATGTAATTGGAAAAATAACAATCTAGTCTCAAACCTACCAGAGGAAAATAAATATTCAAAATTAAATTAATGAAACAAAAAATTGGGTTTTTGAATAAATAAATAAAATTGGTAATTATTTGACCAAACTAACTAGAAATAGAAAAGTAAAATCTTTAATAACCTGAATCAGAAACGATAAAGGAGAAATAACACCAGATGCCACAGAGATATAAGAGATTGTCTCTCAGTACTACAAGAAACTCTATGCCCAGAAATTTAACAATGTGGAGGAAATGGATAAATACCTGGAATCACACCCTCTCACTAGGCTTAACCAAGAAAAAATAGAGACTCTTTAAGA
>CAUYRH010149181.1:0-25685 GCA_963574655.1 Perodicticus potto
GCCGGGCGTTGTGGCGGGTGCCTGTAGTCCCAGCTACTTGGGAGGTGGAGGCAGGAGACTCGCTTGAGCCCAGGAGTTGGAGGTTGCTGTGAGCTGTGAAGCAACAGCACTCTATCCAGGGTGACAGCTTGAGGCTCTGTCTCAAAAAAAAAAAAAAGAAAGAATAGCTAAGGCAGGTTGGAAGGCCAAATTGAGAGTGGAGTAGGGGGGACTTCCTTACTTGATATAAAGCCCTTTTACAAAGTAATAATTGCCAGAACATAATTAAAACCAAAATTATTGAGGCAGTGATGTATAGATGTCATGAAACTTATCTATTTTAGGACAAAGAAATTTCAGTAACATGCTTTTGACTCCAGAAATCAAGAAGCAAAAGAAAACATACAGTGTGATAAGAAAAAGTACAGTATGATAACATTAAAACATTTAGTCATTAAGAAAATACCCAAATGTAGTACATTTTAAAACATGTGTAGAGAGAAAGCACACCAACTTTAGGATAGTAATTCCTTCTGGGCACAGAAATAGAAGAATTAGATTCAAAAGAAGGACAAAATGGACTTCAACTTCTATGAAAATTTCTCACCCTTTGTTTCATATTTTAGAGAATGAAATGGGATAGCAAAGAAGCATCCATGATTTATGTGTATAGAATTCAAGAGGGATTATTGAACTCAATTTCTCTCACAATGGGCACCCTACATCATTCTCTGTCATCTCAGTTTATCAACCACAAAAATATATCTTAGAAAAACAATAGTTTTTAAATAACAAATTAGTGATTTCCAAGTAGTAAATAATTGCTAAAAACAACTATATTTCCTGTAGAGTAATTTTCTGTTTAGTCGATTGTTCACTACTGTAAAACAAAAAATAAGTTTCAAAACTACATACAGAAGGAAAAATAGCTTCAGGACCTGTATAACTTTGAGTCAGAGTTGCGTGAAATTGTCAAACCACAACCCTCCCAGGATCTTCCAATGTTAGTTGATTAGTCAAACCAGCAGGATTATTCGGTAATGGATTTGGCTTTGGGCAATGCTAACACAGCTATGCTCCTGATGAAAATGAACCTTGAAATTTGGGCCGCATTGCCTTTGACTGAAGCTCTGTGTAATGATAGCACTGTTCCTTTCTACATAGAAAACGAAAGGGAAAATTGAGGTAATTATGTTGGCAATTTAAGTAAAAAAGGAAATATCCAGATACTTGAGGCAAAAGGGAATTGGAGGTTTAAACTATACAGATAACAATCTCAGTTCTCATTTCGGTTTGCCAAGAATACAAAGCATTTTATAAATGAAGATTACTGTGCAGAAATCCTAAAGATTGTGTATAGAGTACATGAGTGGAAGCCCCCAAACCAATCTTCTCCTTGCTTTTTCAGCAAAACGTGCCATTAATTAAGGCTATTTTGGCTCGCCTGTGTCTTTCACGTTTGCAGAAACTGATTATGTTTACCAATAAGCAACCGAGCAAGATATTCTCACAAACAGGAAAAGGTAACTGTTTAATTCAGTTTTCACTTACCTTTGAGCTTCTGGAGATGAGCTGCTATTACAAGGAAGGTGGAAACAGCTATCAAATATTTCAGTTCTGTCTCCTGCAGTGAACTAGTTTCTTCTAAGAAGGGGCCTCTCAAATCCCAGCACTCTGGGAGGCTGAGACGGGTGGATCGCCCGAACTCACAGTTGGAGACAAGCCTGAGCCAGAGCAGACCTCATCTCTAAAAACAGCCAGGTGTTGTGGCAGGTGCCTGTAGTCCCAGCTACGTGGGAGGCTGAGGCAAGAGGCCCACTTGAGCCCAAGACTTTGAGGTTGCTGTGAGCTATGATGCCACAGCACTCTAGTGAGGGTGACAAAGTGAGACTCTGTCTCAAAAAAAAATAAAATAAAATAAGAAGAAGTGGCCTCTACTTCCAGTGCCCAGCACTCCCGTATTGCACGTGCCTTATTATCCTGCTACCCTGCTCTGTGTTCATCACTGCTTCTAGCCTGTTGTCACTCCAGATGCTGTTACTCTCCTTGGTTGCCACTACCCTCATTGCCAACTCTGAGGGATGTGGGTCCAATAGGCAGCGTGGGTCCAGCGGTTACTGCCTTCCCACCCCTTCTCATACCCATTTCTCCTGACGTGGGATAATCCTGGCATGAGTACAGAGCTCTTCTCTGCCCACCTACTCACGGCCCTGTCTTTCACCCATATTACTCAGCCAATATAAAAGAGGATCCTCTACTCATGAACCCTTGCCTCCAGACATTAAATATCCCCAAACCATTTCTATTCTGTCAAATTTCATAACAATTTTGTTTATTCATTTCCTAATGTCACTAGACTGATTAAGAAGTTTTACTATTTAACGGTGTGATATATCCAATCAGTTGAAAATCCAAAAAGTCTGATCTTCCTATGAGTAAGAAGGATTCCCTCCTGCCTAATTGCCTCTCAAGTCTGGACATTATTTTGGTTTTGTTTTGTTTTGTTTTGTTTTTCCCTGCCTTTGGTTTAAACTGGAATATCAACTCTTCCTGAATCTTGAGCCTGCCAGCTCTCAGACTATAAGCACTGGCTTTCCTGGGTCTCCAGCTTGCCAAATGTGGTTCTTAGGACTTGTTCAGCCTCCATAATTATGTGAACCAGTTCCTTATTTTATCTCTATGTCATATACAAATACATATATATGCTTAGGGTGCCAAAAATGTATACACATTTTAAATTAAAATTTTAATAATCAAGTCATGTTTGACTTCTGCAATTAGAAGAGGTGCTCAAATGTGACTTGTATTCATCTTTTGTTAGTGGTATATATTGAGTATTACACTTTTAATACACTTTTTTCTTTCCTAAAATGTGTATACATTTTTTGGCACCCTGTATGTGTGTATACACACAGTAGACTATTGGTTCTTTTTCTCTGCAGAAACCTAATACCAGCTTCAGCTCCCACGATACTTGTTTTGTTTACTATCTAAGCAATTAAAAGCAATTTGTTTTTCCAAATTACAAATTTGGATTTTTTTAAATGTCTCACTGCTTGTAAATAATTGAAGCAGCTCATTCCCAGAAGCAATTGATCTATAATCAGCATGCTTTTTCTTTTTGTCTTATAAAAAAGGATTGAAAACAAACACATACTGGCCCTTCATCCCATTGCAATTCTCTCCTGCCAGGTGCTCTGGGTATTCCTTAAACTAAACCTCATGTGTGCTCACAAACAAGTGTTTCCCATGAACTTCTGCTCCATTCTACTTCTGGAAGTTTACTGCCCATGAGGCTGTCTAAAGTGGCCTTACATTTTCCCCAGGCGACAATGCCCCTGATACACCATCATGTCTTGTAATATTCCCAGAACTACACCGATATTTGAGGGTTCATAGCACCCCCTGTGTATAAATGGATTCTCTCTAAGTCAGGAAGAAAGCTCTCCCCTAGTCACTTTCCTAGTTACCTATTCTTGAGACAAGCAATGACAGCCAGACCAGGCTGGAGCTGTTACAAGAAACTGTAAAAATTTCGGCAGAGACTCAGCTCCTTGCCCTTATAATTTTTGCTGTTCCTATCAAAATTCTAGAAATCATGAGCTCCATTTTAGTCAGAGCCCAAGCCCAAGGTAAAGTGTAATTCATGGTCCTCAGCTGATTTCAAGAATGTCTCTTAACTCACACCTAAGCCAGGAAGCCCGATATTGAGAGGGCAGATTTCATCTACAGCAGAGATCACTGACCTTCCCTTGCCTGACATGGTTTTAGACTAATTCTTTCTCACTAGAGAGGCTCCTAAACTTACAAGGTGGTTATGTCCCAATAAACTCAGTGTAAATCAAAAACATCATAGATGGAAAATGCATTTAATATCCCAATAAACCTACCTTAAACTAAAACATTTTAAATTGAACCATCACTAGTCAGGGACAATTTGCATGCGTAAAAATGGGAGTAAGATGCTGAGAGTAGGAAGGAGAAATATCCTTTTAAAAAATCAGGTCAATATTTTCAAGACACTCATTTACAATTATTTTATTAAACAATCATCTTTTACAAGTCATCAGACCTTACCCCTGAAGTGAAAAAAACAGTTTGAGGTATTAAAACTGAAGGAATATTTGCACATATTTTGTAAGGCTTTCACACTAAAATAACCAGAAAATTCAAAATATCTACATACTACATATAACAATAGGTCAATAAGAACAAAGATGTATAAAACAAACCTGGTTCATCTCATTATAGCTTTGATTCTCCCATTTAGTATGAAAGGGTGGTAAAAAATAATATATGACTTAAGTTGCTTCTCAAATGATATGTGTTCATTATTCAATTCTGCAAAATGGAGTATAGAATTTAAAAGGTCAACAGCTGAAACAGCGGCCATCCCAAAAGCATAAAAATCAAACTGACAAAACAGCTTCAATGATATAATGTCCTATTCACAGAACTCAATCCTCAGATCAATGACAATTCACTTAAAGTATCAGAAATAGATTTGACAGAATGTTTCGATACTATGCAAGTATATATAAGACCACATCAGTAGCATGGTCAGTAATCATGTTAACACAGATAAAATTCGGAATGGTCACTTCAGAGTTACTTTGAATAACATAGGGCAGAGGAGCTTGGCTTCTGAAGTGATTTAAAATTTTTTTAAAATAAAGAAATTATCCCGAAATTTTCCAGATCCCATTTCACTTTGTGTCTTCACTTTGAAATAGAAAGTTTGGGCAATCATATAGCTAATTATCATACTATAAACTTTCTCCTGAAATATTCAGGCAAGTTGGAGAAAAGATGTTTTTATAACTTGATTATTAATTTAGTTATTAACTAACTGACAATGTAGACACTTCATTTAAACCAAATCTAAAATTGCATAATGATTTGTATGTAGTATAATAAATTAAGTCCTAGTTAATGGGTCACAAATATTGCACAAGAAATTAGCTATTACAGCATTTTTTAACAGTTAATACGGCACATCCGGAAACTGCACGTTTGGTTTTGGTGTTTGTCATTGAATTGTTTCATTTGTACAATGTGTCGATACGGCATGAACAAAGAGGGTTGATCTTTTAGTAAGAATATGGGCTACTTAAAAATTGTCTTTTATTTTTGCAAAACTTTAAAGGATTAAAATTTTTTTAAAGGGTTAAATGCGTCTTACAGTTTACTATTAGAGAAAATACTGTTTATTTAAGGCGATTGTGACTCCTGGAAGGCTCCAGATCTTTTGGTTTGTTTGGCATCAAAAATATGAAGGAAGAGGAACATATTTTATGTTGAATCCAACAATATTCTGCTAACTACACTTAACCTAAGTTTCTCTTTGTTCTAGGAATAAAAAAGCAAACTTAGGTGTTAAAAACCCTTTCAGAGCACTATGCTTATGTAGAGGTGACAACGTTTTTTTCCCACAACTACATTTGCTTTCACATGCAGTGATTCTTGAATTAAGAATAATCTTCCCACGGTTGCCTCACTGCTGGAAGCAGAGCCACAACAGCAGCTGAACCATCTACCTGGGAGGAGTGTTAACATGGGCTGATGTCCTCACATGAACCAGAAGGAGAAAACTGATCATTGCCATTCCTACTCAAGAATAACGATCCAGGGCCACTTAGTATTAGCCTTGGAAGCTAATAACTACTTCTATTATTGGCTACACAAATAGATGCCCAGATTAATGTGGAAATCATCCCAAAACACTGAAGGTCATAACAGTACTAAAATCTCAGGTATCCAAATTGGCCAGCTAATTAAAACAAAGCTGAACAAAAGCAACTTCCATTTTAGTACCACAGGTGCAAATCTAAATGTCATTGCATGGGCTTTGGTGCTTAGAAAAAAAAAACGCAAATTTAATTTTTTTTCCATGCCCACTTTTAGCTTAGTAACCAGCAATCAATAGAAAGCTGAAATAAAATGAAACATCACTGATCCTATAAGATCTGAGTTCTGAATATTTTTTACTTATTGTCAGTATACCCATTGGTACCATAAAAATAGGGCTGGCCACATGCTTAAGTGACAATAGCACTATTAGCAAAACTCTTTCACTATCATCATGCTGACGAGCTACACTATGAAATCTATCAACCCTACAAATATCAAATGCTGGCTGACGTTCAATTCAGCTGGAACCCCGACCGCAGTCACACTCAGCAGACTCAGTGAAAGCAGATCAGAGCCGGAACCTGTTGCAGTCAGTCGAAGACTGGGTTTCTTACGCCGTTCAACACCAGACTAGTGGGTTCCTTCCTGTGTAGAAGGGCCAATGAGCACAGGAGAAGGGAGAAGCTCAGGATTCCCAGAATCACCGTTCCTGAGATCAGTGCGCTGGTGATGGGATTCAGCTGGAAAGGGGGCGCACTCGGAGAGCCTGCAGGCAATGAAACACACGCAGTTGTAAATGCCCCAGATTATATTTATAAGGGACAATTTAGACCTGCAAAACATCTGTCACTGGTATCTTATAGAACAGCAACATTGACACAGGATTGTGCTACAGTCTATCTGACTGTAATTAAACCCATTACCGAAGGACTACATGGTTTAGAAGTCAGGTATCCTATGGGCAGCCAAAAAACAAACAAACAAACAAAAGCTATAAAATTACCATTTATATCTGTTACATAAATTGTTATATATCACATGAGTTCTAAAATTCTCAGCGTGCTGTTATTTAAAATGTAACAAACTTGTAAAGCTCATTACATTTGCTTGAATACAGTTTGTGACCCGATCACCCATTTTTTAATACCACTTTTATTTTCAATATATGTTAATTATCTTACCAAGCTGTGAATTGTTAGTTGGAGTCTCATCTGGAAAGGGGAAAAATAAAAAAAAAAAAAAAACAGGAAAAGGTAAGCAGGATTGTCTCTCCAATCTGACTGCAATTACTTTGTCCCTAGATTTTTACCTGTATCTCCTCTTACCTCCACCCACAATCCTCCCAGGGCAGGCAAGAATGAAATGTTCTCTCGTTTCCTGCTCCATATCCTGAACATCATCTTTCTGTTCCCCAAACTAGCATCCTGCTACTGCCCTGGGTATACAAATAATAATCTCACGATAGACTATGCTGTACTCTTGCCTGCCGACTTTGTTTCCTCATTAGCTCTCCGGTCAGGTTAGTGGGGGCAGTAATTGTTAACAGCTATTACATTTTTTATGGCCCTATAACCCACCATTTGTTATTCTGTTAGAGAGAAATGCTCATTATTTAGTGCCACTCTATTTTAAGTATTGCCAATTTGCCCAACATAATCGGCAAACACATCATTTTAAGTTCCAAGAAGATAAATTTACACTTAATAACTAAATAAAAAAATGACTCCTAAGCCTGAGTTGTGGTTTTATTTGCATCTGTTAAGTAAAAGATTGAAGTTGTTGATTTTTCACTTCTCTCTGGCTAGCATTGTAATAGATGCGGTGAATATATTCACTTGATTTTAAAACTTTTGTTTTCTAATTTGTCATCATGCTACTATTAACCCTTGAGCTTGTATAACAAGCTCATATCTCATATTTGAAAGAACGATTTCATATTTGTATTTTAATATGTGGGTGTCTGTGTTTGTTATTTGAACCATAAAATGTGTGCAGTTTTGACTGTTTATTTCTGGAGTATAAATATTGTTACAATTAATGCAAGTATTATGCCATAGAGTTTCTAAAGTGCCGTTTCATATGTTATCACATTGCACCCTCACAATAGCCATCTGGTTCAGATGTTATCACCACCCCCATCTTACAGATAAAAGAACTTCCATCTGTTATAGCTTCTAGGACCAAGTAAGCATATGCTTAAAGCTCAGAGTCCTTTTTATAAAATAAATTGACCAACTATGGAAAATATATTTGTTTATGGAGATGAATTTCTCAAGCTATGAAACTCAGGATTAGTATCTGAAACAAGTGAAGGGAGAATCCCGGGATTAGTATTGGAAGGAAGTAAATGGAGAATCAAGTGAGATATTTATAAAATATTTTATGCCATTTCTTTTAAGATACATGTCTTGGCAGAAATGATGGTTTGGCTATCTGATCCATAAATGCAATGACCAAAATTAATACAGCACTCATGAATAGGATTATTTAGAGTGGTGTAGTGCATTGCTATAGGACAAAAAGAAAAATAAGACAAATTTTCATTACAGGATACTCAGGAAATCCTAACCTCTAATCACATTGCTTTATAAAGGTACTTCCTTCTCAAAGAAATAGTTGGGACAAATGGACTATAACCAATTCATCCAAAAGATCCATGTGATCTTTGCTCAAGATAAGTGCTTCACCAGACCATGGGCATAGAATATTTAATGCTTTAAAATTCCTTTTTAAAAGTTATTTGGTTTTATGTATACTATATATAATTTTAATATAAGGGTACAGACAATCAAGGCTACATTGTTTGCATTTGTTAGGTGAAGCCTAAGTTGCAGTTGAGCCCTTCACCCAGGAGGTGTGCCAGGTACCCCTACATTGTACCTGATATGCAACTGCTTCACAAATGTTTCCAGTTAAGAATAGAAAGTTCCAACTCAATCCAAGTTAATACAAAAGATGTAAAGTTTCCATCTTTTGTAACGGCTGAATTCTTCCTAGTAAAGCACCACAAGAATGGAGAAGCAAGACTCCAATGTACTCAGTTCTAATATAAAGGCACGAGATGATCTAACACAAGGTCGGGGGTGGGTCGAATGAGGGAGCAGACAGAGGGGAAGAGGAAGGGGATGGAGTTCATGGTCTATGCCACACATTTTAGTGGCGGGACACGATTATAAGAAGGACTTTACCTAACAAATGTCATCAATAGAAAAAAAAATAGAAAGTTCCTTTCTAGTAAGTGTCCCAAATAGGACAAAAGTGCATAGGGATGCCACCTGCTCAATTCCGCCATCCTGAGGTTAACAGAAGTCAGAATATTCCTTCCATTCCCCATATTTCCAACACTTCTGTAGGACCAACATCCCAGGTGTCATCAGTAAGGACCTGGCTATGGACAAACTCTCCATGTGTGGGGACAAAACACCCTCCATTGCCAAATAAGCCGTAAACAATGAGCTCCAGGTTCCAGAACACTTTTGGCAGATGGCTGAAGTCAAAACACATAATATCTGAATACTATTTGGAACTGTATTTAATAGTGGGTATAGACAGAGGGGATTACTTTATCTGGTTGCTATTTCTGGTATCCTCCAATTTTGGTATCATAGTAAAAACAAACAAACAAATGCAAAACCAACCAAACAAACAAGCAAAGAACGCTTTGAAAGAAGAGATAGACATCTTCCAGGAGGCTCTTTTCACCCTTCATGTTTGTTTCCCCTCCACACTTTGTCTTAACACATGTTACATGCTAAAAGAAACATATGAGGCCTTCTCAAATTAGAAGAACAGATTGCAGTACTAAATTTGGTGGCCTTTTTAAAAAAAAAAAAAACATAAATCTATCTGAGGACATAGAGGGAAAAGGTGACAGTGGCAATGCCACAGCCATTTGAAAGTTGGAAATGACACAAATTATTTTCTGCTTTTCTCAGATAAGTAATTAAAATAAATGGAAAAGATGGTCATCAGTGCAAAGCTATATGCAGAACAATTTTTTCCCCTTCTTGGCACTAGCAAACTATTTTGTAAAAGAATATTTAATTAGACATACAATAATATGAATCATATACTCCAAGTTAAAAACCTTCGATTTTTTTACTTTCCACTGTGTTATGTTCATTAAAGTCTATCTCTGCCTCTGAATTCTAAGATCCTTGAGGGTAAAGTCTATGGCCTATATTCCCAGTTCCTAGTAGAGTGCCGTTCTTGGGTAAGGAGTAAATCAACATGTTCAAATGAATTATTAACTACCCATAAAAACTCAAGTTGATACAAGCTGAACAGAGCATGGTTTGAGTTTTTCCATAGGAATTTATGTAAACAAAACAATTAGATATTACTGTTTTCCAGTGTTTGACTACTAAATTTCCAGAATTATACCCTACAATAAACATTTCCTCGCCTAAGCAGTTTTAGCACATGGAAGCATTAAATAAGAACATTTCCGGAATTTTGAGGATTTTGCATTTTGTGGATATGAATATTTTCCTAAATCAACTAATAAAAGTATTAATGATGTTGGGTAAAATAGCCAGTATGGATTTGATTTCACTAAAATAACAAGAGTTCTGAGGTTTAGCGACTTATTATACTTGACCTAAGCTATATGTCCAGGGGGAAAAAATGGCTCAATCAGCAAAACCTCCAACTACCAGAGAGCTTTGAAGAGAGAAAAACAAGCCCCAAATTGGACTTTTCCGTATAAAATTAGCCATAGGATCTGCAGAAATAAATTCTAACTGACCTAAGGTAAAAATAAAGTGAAACTAAGGGAAAAGGATAGCCCTGGTCATTAAACCAAACATTACGTTTACACAAGAGTTACTTGTGGAAGTTTATGGCTTGAGTTCTGAGTTCATGTGAATTTTAAAAATGAAGTTTGCGTGGATATCATATTAGCAGAGGCATCTAACCACAGCCTGTGGCTGGTTAAGAATGCTTATCTGTGGCGGTAGAAATCACATATGGACTTTTGTTTCCTTTTGCTCACCAACTTTCTTAGTGTTTGTGCATTTAATGTGTGGCCCAAGACAATTCTTTTTTTTTTTTTTAGAGACAGAGTCTCATGTTATCGCCCTTGGCAGAGCGCTGTGGCATCACAGCTCACAGCAACCTACAGCTCTTGGGCTTAGGCGATTCTCTTGCCTCAGCCTCCTGAGTAGCTGGGACTACAGGCACCACAACACCTGGATATCTTTTGTTGCAGTTTGGCCAGGGGTGGGTTTGAACCCACTACCCTTGGTATATGGGTCCAGCACCCTACCCACTGAGCCACAGGTACCGCCAGGGCCCAAGACAATTCTTAATTAAGTATTCATAACCAGTCACAGCCCTTATTGGGCTCCCTTGTTAGGGTTCTTTAAGCAGTGAGGCCCCCATGATCACCAAAATGTGAAGATCGTCCTACTGTTATTTATCAAAGTTATAAAAAATTAAATCCAAATAGAGTGAGAAAGGGTTCACAGGCATATGGAAGGTTTGAATGTGGGAGCTTTGCCAGTGGAGAGACCTGAGAACACAAGGATAACCCTAGTATGGTGAAGTCATCCTTGTGAATAGATTGAAGATGAGCAAGAATGAAATCCAGGCACGACATCAGAGGCATTGTCCTAGCTCTTTGAGGTTACAGCATAAAGATTTGGGGCAACCGGACATGGAATAGGTGAAACCTATAAACCTGGAAAGCTGGTTAGTTATGTTAGAAATAGAGACTTCTACTTGGCAATATTTACTGGGATATGGGGGTCTTAGAAACTTTTTTTTTCATCTTTGTAGGGATTACCTTACACAAACAAGTAATTTAAAAGTGGTAATATTTAGTTTGATCAGGAAAGAAGGAAGCAAGGAGGTTACTAGGAAGGAAAACCCAGCTACCTAAGATGGACAGAGGAAATGTCCCTTTTGGGGTTCTTTTTCTATATAGTAAACTGTCTCTAGATGTGCTCCATAGAAATATTTTCTGTTGTGCTGCTCAAAAGCATCCCTAATTATCGGCAACAAGAACTAAGTTTCCATTCAATGTAATTCTATGAAGTACTTCTGACAGCTAGAAAGAGATAAGAATTGGGCCTTTCACAAACCACAAACTCGTCATTTCAAACCATCTAAAGCACATACCCAAAGTTCTCAAGGAATACGGACTAAGTTTGAAATTTCATATTTAATAAATTTCTGCATTATTTAAAAGGTCTGCTAGTTTGTTTTTAAATAATGCTACCTCAACACAAATACAGGGAAGTCATTAATTATAGCAATTGTCTGGATTTTTCAGGCCAAAACCACTTTTTGCTTAATTATTTACCTATTTCAAGCAAAAGTCTCTTTTCACTATGGGATAAGCAGCATAAGAGAAAAATTACAGAAAATCTAATCGATATATAATTACAGCCTTTAGGATTATATGAAATAGAGAAAAATATTATTAGCCCAAAATCCAAATTATTCTCTTTTTTTAGACAAATTGAGAACTGTAAAGTTAGAAAGAATCTTAAAGTCTATTTTTCAAACCTTTCACTTAAAAGATGAAGAAACCTTTGTCCAGAGAAATGAAATAAATCACAAGTTACATACTGTGTTAAGCAAAAGCTAACCCTAAGACCAAGTTTCCCAACTTCAGCTTCGGTGCTGTTCAACGTCTGTTTTCTGTACTTGACTCTGCATGTTTCTGAGTCCATGCTGACTTAAATCTACATCCCTTCGTAGAGCACGCGTGTGGATTCGTGTGCACGCGCATGTGGTCGTAAACGTTTGTATACATGAGTATGTATGTGTATGCTACACGTTTAGGTCCTACAAACGCCTGAGCATGAATGCGCTGGATGGGGGTGTGTAAAATGTACAGTGTGCTGGAAGGAAGCAAATGGTACTCAAACTCGACAGTGTAAGGAATGTTGAAAATAGGACTATTTACAAAGATTAGGGAAGTTATGAAAGCCACATTTCCCAGTCATGGTTTAAGGACGGGGTTTTAGCGGTGTCTGTTAGGCAGAGAATTGTCCGGCACCCTGGACTTCACGTTTTCTGTGCTCGCGCATCTGGGACAGCGCCATCTATTGGTCAAGGCCAATCAGACACTAGACCGTGCGGGAGGCAGTCGTGCATAGAGCAGGGCAGGGGCGGGGCGAGCGGATCTGCAGGGGTGATGACACCTGTCCTGTGGAGCGTGGTAAGCGTGAGCGCGGGTGTATTCGCCTGTGTGTAAAGGGAAGTATGATACAGATGATATCGCCCTTTGTGTGAAAGTTGAGTAAACAGGAAAACTGCTGTGAAATTCAAGTTGCTTAGCAGTTTGTCTTGTCTCAGTTAATTAGGGCTGTTTAGGAACCACTTAAGTTCTCGCTAGAAGCCAGGCAAGGAAGCATTTTGGAGCCTTCTATTGCTACAGACAGAAGATAAAGGAACACTCGTACCGCTCCGAGTAATGATGGGACCGGCAGAGAGCACTGCGCTTCCAGACGTGCCCTGGGGGCTCCCAGTTGTCCTCTTCACCGCATCTCTCCTTTCTCTGGGCCCGCAAACCTGAGGTGTTAATGAAGACAAATGACTTTCCACCCCGGCACAAAATCGTTCCTTTATGGCCATTTGGAAAGCAGATTCTTTTGGAAAAGATACCACATGTTTAATTTTATTCATTTCCTTCTGTGCATTTATTTAATCACTTTGCATATAACTGCTACAGTGTTTCTTACCCTGGCTTGGACCACATTTCTTATTTCCTCCCGCTGTAATTGTGCGCTGCCTCATTAATTTACATAGCTCAATGGCTCTCCTGAAAAAGAGCTGTGTTTATCAAACTTCTCTACTTTTATTTCTCTCAGGCCTTTAATAAATCCTTCCTGGAAATGTTGGTCAGCACGGAAGCAAGGTAATAAGGATTCTCCATTCACCCCCATCTGATACAGTTGGTTAGACCAAAGAGATCAACGATTGTGAAGAAATAGTTTCCCATTTATGCATGAATTGAGAATAAATAGAAACATATTAAAACTATTTCAATTTTTTTAATTTCCTGCATTTTTCTTAGGTTAATGTCGACGTGACCGTAAGGAACCTGTCAGAATAGAACTGTTTTTTATTCCCTAATAAATGAATCTGCATTTTAATGGTGCTTGTACGCAATTCAGATCCACACTTTTCATAGCTTTTAACATTTAATCCAAGGGCTCCCTGGACCATCTGGGCCTAGTTTCCCTTTTTAGCACCAGCCCAGCCCCTCCTGACATCTTCCCATAATCCTTTACCCTGCTCCACAACTTCACGGAAGGACTGGAAGTTTCCTGATCATACTGGTTTATGTGTCTGTGACATTGGTCATCCCTTGGTATGGGGTGTCTCTCACAGTCTTGATTTCACCCTTTTGGGGTTCCTCTGTCACACAGATGGAGTTCTCCCCCAATCCTCCCAACCTCTCCTTTCTCTCATTTCTCTCACAATGATGAATACTGCCTCCCACTACAACCCATATATTTGTTTGCTTTTACACAAGATCTTCGTCTTGATTTTGTCCATGACTATCTCATCATCCCAAAGGATAAGCTGATTGAATTCAAGATTCATCTACGCTTCATCTCCATATCCCTGCAATAATACTTAACACAAAGTAAGCATTCAGTAGCTCTTTACTGGATGAATGAAGCAATCCTGCCTCAAACTGTTTAGATCTAATGCGTGTCCACTTTCTATACAGAAATTAGTTCTTGATGTTTGATAACTTCTCAGTTCAGATCAATTCAATAATTTGGAATAAAGTTGCGGAAAAACATACTGGCATAAGGAAGGGGCAATCGTCAGCTCTGCAGAGCTTGGTAACACAGTGCAGGAAGACCGTGGACATTTTCTGATTCTTATGTTTCACGAATCGGAACACTTCAAATGAAAACCGGCCCCGCTGGCTTCGGCCATTCTCAATGACGGTGGTCTGAGGATCTTTATCACAGCTACATTGCAGGAAATGTGAAAACAGGTCATCACTGGAAAGTACCAACCTACCGTGGCTTGTAGATTAATTTCTACATTACTAAGGGTACCCCAATACTTTAAGAGATAAAGAACCATGCCACATTATAGATATTTGATAAGAGCACAAGGTCATTCAGCAGGTATGACAATAACCTGAAACATAAAGTGTAAACAGATTAGTTGCAATATTACTGTCAAATTTTATACTTTGGGGATTATACTTCCATATGATTCAAACATCCAAATTATATATAAATAGAGAAAAGTCTCCCTCTCCATTTTTCCCTTGTTCACACAATTCCATAATCACATTCAAACCTGCCAGAGGTGATCTCACTTATTTTTATATCCTCCAGCGGTATATGAATATAGGAACAGAAACAATATACTTTTACTGTTCCCCTTCCTTAAACAAATGATACTGTGTATATGGTTATGTACCTTGCCTTTTTAAGATTTAACTGTGTATCGTAGTGATGTTTCTATATGAATATTTAGAAATATTCTCCATTCTTTTCTAGTTATAATTCATTCCATCATGTACACACGCAGTTATAGTTAATCAGTTCCCCACTTATATATACTTGTATTGTTTCAAATCTTTTGCTCTTTAAAAACCCAGCATAATGAATAGTCTTGTAATACATCATTTTGAGCATGTAAAGTGTTATCCATAAAATATATCTCTAGAATCACTTAATAGACGCTGCCACCTTGCCCTTTATAGATTTAAGTCTATCATTTTAGATTTAACCAGTGATATATAAAAACAATTCTTTTATCTCCAGAGCTACATCAGCAGAGTATATGAATAGAACTTTGGATTATTCCTTACTTGACAGAAAAAGAAACTTCTATCATATAATTTTAGTTTACAATTCTCTTTGCATTAACAAGGTTTTGTATCTTTTCACATACATTACAAACATTTGTGGAGGGTTGACTGAAAATTTTTTATGTCCTTTATGCAGATTCTGTTGTGTTGTTGACCTTATTCTTTCTCATTCTTATGAGTTTTTTACATATTAGGAAGAATGGCTACTGATTTGTTATACAAATTGCAAATTGTTTGGCTTTGGACTTTGCTGTGTGTGTGTGCATGCACACACAGAAATTTTATTTGTATATAATTAAACTTTCAATACTTTCTTTTATGGCTTCTAGCATTTGGGCTGAGGATGGTTTTCTTGCTCCAAAGGATTAAAGGTATTTTGCATGTTTTATTCTATCACTATTCTAAAGTTGGAGTTTGTACATTTAGATTGATATTCTACTTAGAGTTTATTGTGGTATGTTAAGATCCAACACTATTTTTTCTCCTATAGTTATCAATGACCAATGCTGTTTAAAAACATCCATTTATCCCACTAATCGGTCGACTCACCCTCTAGCATATGTATACTAAATCCCAAACGTTTTGGAATCTATTTCTCAACTTACTGTTCTGTAACTTTTGTCTTGGTGTCTAATTTGCATAATATCCCATCTCTTTAACAAGTGCCAAGTTTTTATTAACTATGATACTTGGTAGGACTATATTCTCCTCATTTCCATGTTGAGTCCATGATTGTATTTGTTGTTTGTCCTTTTTTCTTGATTTGTTTATGTTGTGGTTCTCTGTTTTCAAAGAAATGATTTTTTCTTAATTTACTGCAAAATGCTGGTTCCTATCTTCCCATCTGATCTAAGTGTTATTTATGGGTTCTACGACTTCTAGGTGGTGAGGACTTTCAGTTTCCTGATACTGTTATAAATTGCTGCCTCTTACTGGATGGCTCATTGCTTCTGTCATTTAGATCTTCTGTGTCCTAATTTAATCTTCGGCCACCAGAATTAAGTTTCCTGACAGGTAAGGGCTCCGATTTTTATTGTATTTCTGACTGTACTGTCTTATATTTCCCCTCATTTCCACTTTATAAAAGCTTCAATATCATTCAGGTCATCTTTTCATTATGTTGATGTCAGGTTTTGTTTGTTTGTTTGTTTTAATTTAGAAAAGTGTTCCTGGATTATATTTTTAAACATTTATTCTATTATATTGGCTTCTTTTGAGGGGATTCTAATTATGTATATTATACATGTATTAACTCCCTTTACCTTTTACTTCTATCTTTCCTAATCAATCCATTTTATCTTTTTATTTATATGTACTTCTTTTAATTTGCATTTCTTATATTTATCCCCTCTGTCCCTGTGCGTTTCCGCGGTGTCCGCACCCCCTTGAATGCCCTCCAAGTGCGTCTCCCTTCCTGTAATGCATTTACGTCTTCTATTTCCCTGAATTTCCATTTCTCCCAGTCCTCTTTTCATATTCTCATAGTCTTACTACCTTTGCTGTCCTATCCTTTATCTGAGTTTTCAGAATTCTATCTTCATAGCTATGATTGCTTTTCAATTTAAAAAAAATTAATATTGGAGTGTTTAATTACAGATCTTATCTGTTCCACGGTAACAACTTTCAGGCGAGTTCAACTCATCTTTAAAATTTCTGCAATTTTCAACATTTTTCTTGTGGCATATTGCAGCACCGCAGGAAACGCCTGCATTTGTTTATCATTCATATTTGAGAGCCAGATTTCCCTAGACCTATTATTTCCAGCAGACTCCTAAGGCAATGTGGAATGGTAATGACTTTTCTCAAAGGTTTCCTCAATTCAAGGGCTCCCTCCTCTGTTTTACAATGACAGACAGTTTTCCTTGAATATGGCACTGTGTACCTGAGTTTTCTCCACCTTCCTGACCTTAGATAGTCACAAAGGTTCCACCATCAGCCCCGGGTTCTTCAGGTTTGTTCCCTAGCCTCGCACCTGGCCAAGGGAAGGGCCCTGTCATCCCAGGCGACTCCTTCACCACAGGTGAACTTTTGCTGTTACTTTGTGAGATCCGCTCCGTCCGAGGTTCTGCCACCCCCCTACACTCTGCAGATCCCTCGCCCCTGGTGGCTGTTTGATCTCAGCTGTGCTTCCACTCAGAGTGGAGCCCTCTCCTGGCTGGATCTGGGACCTGCCACTCTCAGCACCCACTTTTCTTCTCTAATTACCTTGTCACCTCCCTACACTGCTTCCTGTACCATTTCTTCCTGATGTTAACTGCTTCTACCAATACTGAGACTTATTTTACAATACTTAGGTTTTCTTTTTCTTCTAAGTTCATTAAAAAGAGAAAAAAATAAGGAAACTTATCTTTTGAGTATCCATTTTTCTTATAGTTTGCAATGACATACTGAAAAGTTTCAGAACTAAGCTGCTACCATGTTCATACTAGAACCTTGATGATTGTGCTCCAGATTATTAATCTGTGGTGATTTAACATGTAGAAGTTTGCTAAATAAGAAAAATGCCAAAACAAAATGATCTACAGCCCTGCCATGCAACAATAACTGCTATGAACCTCCCTACAATCTTTCCTTCATATAATGAAGTTCGTTGTATATACACAATTGTATATGCTGGTCCTTTACTTACATATTCTGATGCATCTAAATTTTAAAGAATTACATATTTTTCAGGATAGAAATACCAAGAAGATCAAAAGAGAGAAGGTAAATGAGAGTCAATTTTTTTTTCCATTTAAGAAATAACTTCATATAATTGTAAAGCTTGTGTGAACTCTCCACTCACTGGTTCATCATAATTCACGTTGCCATTCTTTTATTGCTGAATATGCCATTTGCTACCATGTTTTACTATTTTAAATATCACTGATAGACTAGAACATCATAAATATTTTAAAATATACTTCCCAATTTGTAAAACTAGAGTAAAAGAATGTGAGATCTTCTAAGACTTTTGATATATACTGACATTTTTCCCAAAAATGTTGTCTACATTAACACTTCCAGCAATAGGATATAGAAGACTGTCAGTTTGATCATACCCTCTGAACATCTTCTTAACCTTGATTAGCCAATAAAGCACATTCTCTTGGTTTCCCATTATATTACTCCCATCATGTGTCAATAAGCTTCAGTGATCTGAGCCAAATGCATTTTATAAGCATGATAAGAAGACGTTGCTTGACTCTCAACTCTGTTCTGCTGTCAAATAAAAATGCTGAAAAGGAACTGGGATGATTGAATGCTTTTATGATCAATGTCCCCTTCCCCCAGATTATATTCACTCCATCACTGTCTATTGGGGAATGAAGTTGAAGTTATTGACTCTAATAGAAAAGGAGTGGTAGGCTATATCTTAGTTTCATATTAAATACTGACAAATGAACAAAAGTACTTTGGGGTATAAATTATCCAGACCATTACTTTAACTTTACTCTCCTTTGACATACAGTGAGATGGTCTAGCTGCAGATAAATCGCAACCTTCCATGGCCTTTCTCTTTTTGTGAATAATATCTTAACCATGCTCTCCCTAGGACAATGAAATATTTCCATATCTCCTAAACATGAATAAAACATCTTTGGTGGACCTAACTTACAACTCTCATTCAACAACAGCCTTATCAGCAACTATTCTCAACTTTTATACTTTCAGCTTTACAAGGACTGTAACTTCAAAATGTAAAACTTGAAATTCAAAGGCTATAACAGTGCCCTACAATTTGTTTATTCGATTTAAATTGTCCATTTTGATTAGTCACAGTTAGGTCTTTGGTATCAATACCGGATTTAGACACCTACCTAAGGAAGAGATCATATCGAATGTCATCATTGGGGTTCCCTGATGGGGTTGTGTAGCAGTAATCCATTAGAACATTCCACCTGCAAGGATGCACAAACATAACCTAGAGTAAAATCTCCCTTGGGGTGTTAGTTACTGATCACAGGGAAATAAATATTGACAAACATATCCCACGGAATATAGTTTTATGACATGTTATTTGTAGAGGCTTATTATTTATTAAAACTTTCTCCTAAACTCTAGGTGTTTAATATTATGCCCCAAATTATCATTCCCCACATCAAGTGGAATTAAGGCTAATACTACAAAAAAATAAAATTGTGCGCAAAGCAACTGAATGTCAAAATCTAAAAAACAGAAACCCAAAATGTGGTACATAAATATGTAGATGCTTGTATGTTCACTCTGAACCAAGGCTTTCTATTTCTAAAAATTAATGTCTATGACAGAAGACAAAGAATATTATAAATACTAAAAATATCAAAGGAATTTGGTGGTTTTGGTGCATCAGAATTAGTGGGGCTGAGAACAGGAGGCCACACAGACCTGTGTTAGGAGGAGAAAGCCACAGGCACGTATCCAGCCTTCCTCCACCAGGCCAGACTGTACCCAGAGGTAGATGTCACTTCCATTCCAACAACAGATGCCATAAAAAATGGCATCTCTGGGAAGTAAATAGGGGAAATCCTACGTTCAGCAAGATAATTTTAAGGAATCAAATATATTCAAGAATAGAAATACACATTCATAGGAAATACCAATCTCTTCAGGATATAAAATGTAAATGATAATACATGAGAAACCCCAAATAAACCATTTGCACATTATATTTTTTATATAGGGCAGGATTAGATCTTCAATTTTTGAGTTCCCTCTGAGTTGTGATCATTCTGAATTTTCTAAGTATCATATGAAGCTTATTTTTTTGTAGTTTCCGGGGATCATTTTGTATCATTTTGTTCCAGACTGTTATAGGAAGAAAACATATGCATAGAGAAAAGTACACAAATCAAAAATGTTCACAAAATCTCTGTATTTGTTTAATCATCTTTCATATGAAGATGCAGATTATTCCAGCATCCCACAAGACCTTTCCAGACCCTCTTCCAGGCACCCCACTTCCTCCAGTAGAGGAAGACTTCTCATTTTCCAATTAATGACAGAAAGTGTCACCCCTTAAACTTTGTAATTTATTTCTTTTCATTAGCATGCCTAAATAGTGCGTCAGAGACAATAGTTTTCAAATTGAATTTTAAAATGAAGGCACTAACATGATGACTCATGAGGCTTTAGGCAGCCAAAGTATTTTAACCAACAAAAGATAAGAATTTAAAAGTACCTTCCATCCAGATTAGTGGCTTGCACAGCTGCAAATACTTTGGTTTTCAAAGGTAATCCTATACTGGGGATAATTAACTGCTGATTGTAGGTTGAATCCTAATGTTGAAACAATAAACAATCTATAAGTACCCCCCCCAAAACAGCACATTTATCACTTGAAAAACTTATAAAAATAAAGAGAGGCTAAATCAACATAAATCTATATAAGCAACTTCAAAAAGAAATTATTTAATTCTCTGGTTTCTTTGCAGAACTGTCCTTAAACCATAACTGTGTAACAATTTTTTTCATGCATAAACCACCTTTTGTTTTCATAGTTTACCATTAATGATAGTTAATGTATCTAAATTATATTCAATAGTCAGTGGTTAATATTCAGTTTTTTTTATATTCAATAGTCAATATTCAGTTTGTTTAAATATATGTTCCCTGTGTTTAAATTATATTAGCAGCTAATATTTAGTTTATTTAAATTATATCTGACTCAATATAAGCCCTTTACTATTAGAGTTTTACGTCTTACACCTTTGATGATCCTTCATTTATCCCAAATCACTTATATGGCAATTTGAAATTACCAAAAGTTAATTGAAAACCAAAAGGGAGACCAACATATTCTTCAAGTTGCCAGAATGTATGTTCTTCACTAAGTTCTTTGGTGGTTTCTTACAGAAGGGTGTCTCAAAACTTCATTTTAACTTCTTTGCCCTTATTTTAGGCCAATTCTAGAGAGATTATTTATATCATTCCCCAATCTACAGTAGATTAAAGCAGTAGATTTGAAATTAATAAGTGGAAGGTCTAGTTTGATAATGAAGAAAAAACATAAAAATATTTCAGAATGCAAAAAAACACAAAGATACCTCAAAATATAAGCAGTAGTAGCATTTAACATAGAGGCCAATTGTTGCCCCAAATTTAGTAACTCTGAATTCAGATATTGCTCTTTGGCAGCAAAGGAAAAGTTTTTAATATTCATTATGAAATCTTAAAGTCATCAAGGCAAGACAAAATATGAAGCATCCTCTGTTTAGAAGGATGGAAAGAAAGTGACATTCTGAATTTTATAAATTAAAACAATAGTTTAGATGCCTCACTTTTGAAAAAATGTATTCATATGGAACATTTTATTACCAAATAAAGCCAGATAAATGAGGAATTTTATGATATACTTGAAAACTGTTACTCTTCAGTCTTTTACTTTCTATGTTTCTGTGATAAAAGATAATAACTCTTCTAACCATGTCTGATAGGTAGTATTTTTATTTAATTATCTTTCTGGCTCCCCTTTCTAAGTTCTCCAAGTAATTCACACTTCAGTAACTATACAGCTCTTTCATCTTATTGTACATAGGCAGAAGGATGCTGTCCAGAAGAATGCTTACCCTCTTTATATTATACTGCTGAGTCATTTCAAAAGACTTAAGACCAGCTGTGGTTTATTCATGAATCATTGATGTTTTTCTTCCTAAAATTGCTTCTAAGAGATAATTTTCTGACTTTATTTTGTATAGTTGCCTTTACTTTTATTAGTAATATATTGTCCCTAAAATCAGTTATGTTCATTTCAGTTTTTCTTCAACTTTTAAAAAATATCTGTAATTATCATTCCCTATTTCAAGTTTGCAGTTTTTGCATCCACTGGGCAGTCACTAACATTTAAGTACAATTCAAATACACAAAGATATCCTCACTGTCCATCTCCAGAGTGAAGAAAACTAATAAATTTATATCATACAGAAAATAAGGCCATGGTTCAATCTACACATATAGAAATCAAATCCTCAATAAAAGTCATTGTGTTTTCTAAATATTATTTTCCCGAGAACACTAACTAAAGCTCAGAACACATAGAAACAAAAGATTTTGCTACATCAAACTGGGTACAACTTTTCCTCTCCACTTAACAAACCAGATACTAAAAGTAGAAGGAATATAATATAACTTTTCATCATTTCTAAGGTTTAGAAATCAAAAACCATGCATGTGAAATAAGAAGAGAAGGTTCCTAAAGATTTCAAAATGATTTTTTATTTGCAATGCTATCATAAAATAACATTTGGCAAGCTACACGTTAATGTTCCAAATAAATAATATATATGATTTAGGAACAATTAGTAAAAGTAAACTGAATTTTTTTGCAGTGTAAATTACAAAGTTTTTGTCATGATAACACTACATTAGAAAAATATTTTTAATTTGAGAGCAAAACTCTTCTGCATGAATAATGAACGAACACGTGCCATTATATATTTTATCCAATACTCTGTATCCAGTCGGAATAACTTAAGTGTAAACTATGGACCTCAGTTAATAACATACCAGTATGGGTTTATCAACTGTAACAAATGCATCTAGATTACACTAATACTAGATGTAAATAAAAGGAAAACAAATGTGTATGGGGAGCTGGTGCACATAGGAACTCATTTTTCTGATCAATTTTTCTGTAAACTAAAACTGCTCAAATAATATTGTTAATTTGTTTAAAAGTTTTAAATTAGTTTGTAATAAAATGGTTTAATTTTACTAAAAACTTAGTAAATAACTTTTTAAATCAATTTATTTTTTAATTCAACCACTATACTTTTCTGGTAAGCTGATCAAAATGAGAAGTATTTTGGTACCTCCTATTTCTTTTATAGTCTGATATGTAAAAACTGGTTACCTTTTTACCATAGAATTAAAACACTAAGGTCATCATCAAAATATAAGCTTGTATTTAGCATTAACAATCCAGAAACTCTGCGAAGGATTATAGTATGTTGGTAACAGGGTCACAATATCATCTCTAATGGGAAAGGAAAGACCTTAACAACAAAGTTATCCTGAAATCCACACTTCTAAATTTTGATTTTCTAATATTTTAGTGAGAGAATAGTTAAATTTAACAAAAATAATGGTATTATTAAATGACATATGAATATATTTTTCACTTATATATCTTTCACTTATATATCTTTCACTTTTCTTAATTCTTGAGATCAAGAATTATCATCTTTGTTTCACTCAATTTTAACCTATGATATTACATCCAAACCAGCCGTCTAAATTCTACTATAGAGAGCTTACACTATAAATCAACAAATAGAACCTTTCCAACTTAAAGTTATTTACTTAAGTATTGCTCACAACAATAATAAGTACCTGGCATATCAGAAACAAATACTGGCACATAGTTGCTGAGTGTTAGAGAACCCAGTAACCTGGCAGTTTCTCTTTGCAGAAGAAAGTTTAGAAGGAACTGAGAGGCAATCTTGGTTCTAACACATTTTAATTTGTTGTTAAGAACTCTGTGGTGTCAGACTACAAACTTACAAACATGATTTTTTTAAATGCCTTTGGAAAATGTCCTACTACAATATTTATAGCTCATTATATTCAAACTATAAAGCACTGACTTTTAAATCAGTTGCATGAATTATAACTCAGTGCCATGATGACATGAATAATAATGCAAAAATCAGATTCATAATTTACAAAACTGTTGGTTGATAGATTGAAAAATTGATATTTAAATCAGGCATTTAAAATGTATGAATAAAAATTTTTAATCAACATGAAAATATCATTTGGGGGATTAATGTTACTGTTATAAATAGAAATCCATGTATTTTTCACATTTTGCTGCCACAGTTGATATTTACATGACAAAAGTTTAGACAATGTTAAGTAGTCAATCCAAATTATTTAAGATGTGACAGAATTGTCATCAGCCAAAACCCATATTGAAAATATTAATACATTCATCCCCATGGATGTCTCTAAAAGAAATATCATGTAGACTTTTAAAAATCTTTTTATCACAAAAAATATATTAGTTCCTCATTCCTAACCCTAACTATGGTTGTACCTAAACACACCATGTGTGCGTGTGTGCACATAAATACATACATATGTATAAATGTAACATATTTGGAATAACCACTACAGAAGCATATTTATGACCAACTTTAAATCATTTGTCATATTTAGAAAATGTAATGGAGTTTTTAATATACCTTTATCACTAAGATCTGTGAAAATGGTAGTAATGATGGATAAATGTTATCAGAGTATAACAGGGTTAATGTGGTTTTCAGCAGACTTTTATATAAAAGCCATTCACATAAATGACTCTTCACGACAGTGAAAGAGAAAATAATGTCCTTCACTGATCAACTCACATTATACAGTAGCAGGTTCAAAGTGCTGACAAATGTGCCATTGTTCTCTCTCACAGAAATAGCAGCTGAGGACCTAAAACAGAATTAGAGAAAGGAAGGCATTGATGGGATTTTAAATTAAAAGTGATACCTGAATGTTCAATTTATAGCATTAAAACTCTTGAGCCAGCCTAATAATAAACTTAACTATGCCTGGAATAGGTATACTGTTTAAGTCACTAAACAGATAAATAAGATAAATAACCAAAAACAAGAGGGACCAAGTAAAGGTGAACTGTTATTTATGATCTTTTTATTTTCAAAGTCATTTTTATTCATTTTGCATTACATATATGAGAACTCTTTTTCTCATATATGAGAAAAATTTTCTTTCATAAGAACTTGAATCTGATGATAATACGTTTTCATCTATTCCATTAGAATGGAAGCTTCATGAGATCAAGGAATTTATCTTATTTTGTTCACTGCTGGAACATTAATTGCATGGTATGTAGCAAGTGTGTAATAAATTGAATAATGAATGAAATTCCATGGATGTTGAAGCTCAGGAATGTATTGGGGGGGGAAAGTAAGAAATAACTTCCCTCTGCACCCATATGCTTTTGACTAAAAGTTTTTCTTTTCTCATTTTCCATAATCTTGCTTCTGACCAAAGAGTTTATCATCACTGTGTTATTAAAATCACCTATGAGTACTTTTGACCATTCCATATGATTAAACTATAATAAGGATATAGCCTTCTTTTGGAGTATGTGCTAAGAAAATAATGAATGCATACATGACTATTAAAAGACTATTCTTTTCTTTTTTTTTCGTAGAGACAGAGTCTCACTTTATCACCCTCGGTAGAGTGCTGTGGCGTCACACAGCTCACAGCAACCTCCAACTCCTGGGCTTAGGCGATTCTCTTGCCTCAGCCTCCCGAGTAGCTGGGACTACAGGCGCCCGCCACAAAGCCCGGATATTTTTCT
>CAUYRH010149184.1:0-22981 GCA_963574655.1 Perodicticus potto
GGCTGAGCAGAGAGGCTCATGCCTGTAATCTTAGCACTCTTAGAGGGCAAGGGAGGAGGATTGCTTGAGGTCAGTAGTTAGAGACCTGTCTGAGCAACAGCAAGAACCTGTCTCTACTAAAAATAGAAAAATTAGCTGGACTTTGTGGTGGGCAACTGTAGTCCCAACTACTTGGGAGGTGGAGGCAGGAGGATTGTCTGAGCCTAGGCGTTTGAGGTTGCTGTGAGCTAGACTGATGCCAGAACAATTTAGCCTGGGGTAATAGAGTGAGATTCCATCTCCAAAAAAATAATTTACACAATACAGAAACCAAGACTGCTACTCCCCTTTCTAGAAGAAACTATAAAAGAGTCCTATTCACCACCTCCTACCCACCTTCCCCTACCACTGTGAACCCCTTTCTCCAAAGGAAAGCTAAGTTTCAGGTGAAAGCAGTTTCTTGGCCTGGGGATCTGGTGTTGCACAGCTTGATTTGAAGGCCACCACCTCAATAAGAATGAGAAAAGTATTTTTTTTTTCCCTACATAGAGGCACTTCTTGTGTTGGTTAATTGACTGCAAAAATAAAGTCAGAATTATGCAAGAAAAGGGCATCTGGGTTTAAAATCAGTGAATAGTAGGGCTTTTAGGGTCCTTGGAGATTATCTAGTTTCACCCTCTCATTTTATAGATGAGAAAATTGAAAACTGAAAACTGAGGCTTCCAATAAGTAAGTGCCTTGCTCTAGGTTAATCAGCCTGTCAGGAAGAAAACTGAAATTTCAGGTTCTGCCTTGTGTCTTTTTCTTTTTTTTTTAAACAAAGATACTGATCTACTTTTAAAAACAAGAACAAAGGCCATGTTTTAGGCTGATTTCAAAGCCGAATCTACTCCTATCTAGTTTAAGCAGAATGGAATTGGCTTGAGATGTTAAAATGCTCATAGAAATTGTCAGGAGATGAAGAGAAACCTATACTTTCAGGAGCTCCTCTCTCAGCCAAGCAGCAGGGTCTTCAAGTAGCTGCTGCCTCTTCTGACATCTGGAAGCCCCGACCAAATTGGGAAGGTCAGGTTGCTACAGCTGCTGTGTTCAGAACCACAGCCACACCGGCTCCATCTGTCCTGCTGTATTGTGATCTTCTCCAGTAAAATAGATTGTCCATGAGTAAAGTTAGTGGAGACACAGGATATTGTTGCAGAGTCACCAAGCACCTCCCTGGTGCCAGAGGAAACGAAGCCCAGAACACATTTCTTCTCCTTTTATACCTAGCTGCAAGGGAGTCTGGAATATTAATTCTTTTTTTTTTTTTTCTTTTGAGACAGAATCTCCCTATGTCACCCTCAATAGAGTATCGTGGCGCCATAGCTCACTCTTGGGCTTAAGTGATTCTCTTGCCTCAGCCTCCCAAGTAGCTGGGACAACAGGTGCCCACCACAATGCCTGGCTATTTTTTTTTTTTTTTATTGTAGTTGTCATTGTTGTTTGGCAGGCCCCAGGTTGAGTTCGATCCCTCCAGCCCTGGTGTATGTGGCTGGTGCCCTAGCTGTTGACCTACAGGTGCTGAGCCAATTTTCCTGCATAACAGAAAGGCTTAAGGGGAGGAGGTTGAAAGGGATGATGGGCATCAGTTTATCGTGTCTACCCAGCAATTTAGTAAATAGATCAAATGATAAGAAATATGCTTGTGTTCCTGCAGGGTTGAGTGGCAGACAAGCAAAAAACAAAACAAAAAACCAAAACCAATAAAAACAGCAAGACAACTGGAGAATATACAAAATGTAACAGACAAAGAAGCTGTGTGCAGAAGCATATTGTGATATGCCCAGTTCCTCACTGTATTGTGTTAGGGTTTGTCTTTTGCAGCCATATTGCATTTTTGCAACCATAGGTGAAAGTGGTATGTGGTAATTTAGTACTTACCTGACTGAAATTAAATTCAGATCCAGATCCACCTTGAGAATTGGTTTCGCCTCCAGCCTGTGAACTTGTATCCCAATATATGTCACTGAAACTTATAACTTCCTTCGTATTTTTTTCCTGCCCTTTTTCTAGTGCTAATTTCTTTATATTATTAATGAACCCTACATTCCCTCTTAAAAATCCAAATTATTTTTTTTATGAAAGGCTTGCCTCTGATCTAGCAAGGATCCCAGTTTACATTTATTCCACGCACTGTGCACATTTCAGGTATGTTTTAGGTAAGAAAGGCAGCCAGGCTTGGTGTGATAGATCATGCCTGTAATCCTAGCCCTCTAGGAGGCTGAGGTAGATTGCTTGAGCTCGGGCATTCGAGATCAACCTGAGCAAGAAAGAGACCTGTCTCTACTAAGAATGGAAAAAACTAGCCCGGTGTCAATGGCAGGCACCTGTAGTCCCAGCTACTCTGGAGGCTGAGGCGAGGATCGCTTGAGCTTGAGCCCAGAAGTTTGAGGTTGTTGTGAGCTATTATGAAGCCGTGGCACTCTAGCCTGGGCAACAGAGTGAGACTCTGTCTAAAAATATAAAGAGAAGGCAACCATAACACAAATCCCGCTGTGCTGTGGGAATGATGGTCTTAGCTTTCATATCTTCAGCATCTCTACTGATGACTTCAAGGCAACCCAGAAAATTCCCCATAGAGATGCAACATTATTCTCTGTTATTTTGGGTCACTGCCGACTTCCTAGTACGGCAGTTGAGTGCCTGATGTTTACACAACTCCAAGTTTAGATTTAGCTGGGTCAAGGTAGCATCTTTACTGAACCGTGAGGTTTATTCATGGACATCGAGCACAGTTACATCGACAATGAGACTTATAGGGAGAAGGGAGAGAGAAACAGAAGATCCCGAGTTCAGAGAGGGGTGGCAGGAAGGGCAGAGATCAGCAAATTTAAGTCCTTGGCAACAGGTGGTCATTAGTCTTCCCAGTCCTCGAGCTGGCCAGGGAGGTCAGTAGCCCTTCTGAGTGGCCATGTGTGAGACATTCTGCTTGGTGACAGAGAGGGGAGGGACGAGGACACCTGGGAGAGTAAAGGCGCAGTTCTGTCTCCAGAGTTTAGTTTTTTATTCAGGTGGGTAAACCCCTGCTAGAAAACAAATTTCTGAGCCTATAGAAGTATGAGTGGGACATAGGGTTGTGTGCGAGGTGACAGGGATTGAGAGGTCAAGGGTTCGTGGGGTGGAGAGTAGGGATTTTAAGCCAGGCAAGGTTTCTTGGAATAGCTGAGGAGGAGAAGAATGTGAGGATGTAACGTTCTCACATCCTCGTGAACAATTCCGTAGTGACTTAAGGCAGTATATTTAAAGCATACCCAGCAAGAATAATGGCACAAAGGCCACTGTAAACAAATGTGGTTGGGATGACCCTGAGATTCAACAGTCTACTGGGAATGGGAAGTGGTGTTGGGTACAAATAGAAGATAAATTCAAAGATAAGGGACAGCTATATGCCCTTCCCCTGTCCCTTCTCTCTTCTCCCTTTCATGCCTGTGGTCTTTAAAGATGGGGGTGTCCGTTCTCATAGCAAAAGCCCCCCCCAAAGCCTCCTCTGCTGATTGTTCTGGCCGCCCAGGAGCAGTGTGTCTTTGAACTTGTGTGCACCTGCATGCTTTAATTAGATGATGTGTTGGTTCCCTTATTATCCCGATAGATTTCTCCCTTTAGATGGTTGGCTATGGACACCAATATGAGATTAGAGTTCCTCCTCCTGGCTTCCCTCTCTGGTTCTGCTACAGGACATCTGAGCCAGAAAAACTACACGTTTGAACAAGCGATGAGTGAATGAGTCACTTGACAGGTCCATAGAACTGCTCCCTCCACTGCCTTTTCAAGTCCATGGAGCACATTCACACAGGACCTGATTTGAACCTCAGAGGAAAGGTAGAAAATCCTTTGTGTCCCATTTCACAGATGAGGAAACCAAGGCTCGAAGAGATGCAGTGCTGGTGCCAAATGCAGACATGGATCCAGTTCTTTGCTGTGACTTCTGTTCACTTAGACTTGAGTTTCAGTAAGGATTTACCATTGGTTCAGTGCAGCTCCACAAATGTGCTCTGAAACTGTGTGTCAGCTTCTTAATGCCACGCAACATACTCCATTGTCACTTATTCCACCTGCCATTACTCAGATTCCTTCTTCTAAAGTCAGATGGCAGAAATAAAAATTCTGGGGTCCCTCCCCGTTGTCTCTCTAACCCCTTGGAAGAGCTTTGTGTCTATGAGCAGCTGATCGACTACACATTAACACTTTGGACGCATTTGCTGCTAAGACCTGCATGTGAATAGGAGCCCACCGTCCCCTGAGCTCCCATCCCTCCACCCTGGTCATTCTGGGTGTTACTTTCACCCCCAGATCCCTATTTTAAGGTATTTGGGATAGAGTTAGAGAAGGACAGAATGAACCAAGTCTGACCTCAGGTATTAGTCTGATAATCTTTAACTCTGACTCAAATTGGGACGTCTAGTTCTTCGTGACCTTTCCTTAGGAATGCTTCTGCCCTGTTACATCACCCTCGAGTGTCGGTCACTGTGGCTGGTTACTCAGTTGGAAAGCTGAGTGTTGGGGGAAGGAGTGGCCAGGTGAGCAGGGCTCCTGGGCTTCTGTGCAGTCCAGTCCGTCGAATGTCCAGGGAGGGCTGACTGTGCTCCAAGCGCCATTCACCTTGGCAGTGACTCACCCTCTGAAAGTATTTATCTTTACCACAAAAACGTCAGATACATTTGACCATAAGTATATTTCCCTGGATTCTGCAAATGGCACAATTTGAAAGAAATTCATTCCTTCCCTTACCTACCTACCATCCTTCCTTTGCTTAAAAAAAAAAAAAAAACTCATTTGTTTTGATGAGCAAGTCAGGGAAGAGCTTAGGAAGAGATAATACCTCTCATCCTGTCACTTGGTCCCACCTTGGGGATCAAGGCATCGTGGGCATTTCTTACTTTACCTGTTCAAGTTTAGGGATATTGTCTGTCAAAAGTGTGGGTCCCTTGGAGAGGTTTGTGAGTGAACCAGCTTCCCATAAACAAGGACTTTCCATCAACTGATCACCACTCTCTGGCAACCAGATGTGGAGCCAGTGGGACAGTGAAACCAGTGGAAGCTGCATTCTTCCCATACCCACCTTGGCCCAAAGTGCCACCGGTGCCACATGGCTGGGTTTATTTTGTGCGTGAGCTGCAGGCCTGCCCCTGAGGAATGATCGGCCCACAGGGATCGTTTGGCTTCCACCCTTTCTCACGGAGCCCCACAGAGTCGTTACTTTCACTCTTGATCCTCTCAGCAAACACACCCACCCCAGACCCTTCAGAAACCCCGACGTCCTTGCTCAAGTGTGCGTTGTGCTTTTGTGTGGCTCTGCTCTTGGCTTACCCCGCTGCTCTTGGCTTCTGGTCCCCACGTTTTGGGAATATTGTAGAACAACCACCACCTGTCTCTACTACTGAATGTGCTTTCTCCAAAGCCTTTTCTGTCTCAGAGTTCACTGTTCTTTCCCGCCCACCCTGGGCCGGGGGAGATGTGGTCTCTCCCCGGTACTTTATAGAAGGGTGTCTTTATTCAATTTGACTGTTGCTATTATGTGGCGAAGCATTCAATAAAAGTCGTGATTTATGAGACATGTGTGGCTGTGGTTGTTTTTCATTTTCTTCTTTCTTTTTTTTTTTTTCTTCTTTTTTTCCTCCCCTTTTGCTTTGTCATCTATCAAGAGAGAGAAAAGCCAGGCCTGATAATTTCTTGGCATATCCTGTGTTCAGTTGAGAATGTCAGCTGTCGGCCGTCAGGAAGTTGTTTCTGGGATTGGCTTCTCCCTCCCTTCACCTCTGGCCACAGTCCGCCCTTTAAACAGGCAGAGGCCCCGCTCCAGCCTGCAGCCTGGTGATAAGGGGCCAGCTGGACCCCATGGAGACAGGAGTGGGGCCCCTCACCCTCTTAACCCTCCTTCCCTGCTCTGTGTCTAGCACTGGGTCAGCTCTCAATTGTTTCATGGGAGGAGGCAGGCAGGGTCTTTTAAGGGGTTTCCAGAGTTTTCTTTGTTCCTGAGTCCAGCACTCCTTCCCCTCCCAATCCTCTTTGTTTTTTGGCCTGGCCACTTTAGAAATCCTTTTTCTTTTCTTTTTTTTCTTTTTTCCCTTTTTCCCTTTTTCTTTTCTGCAAAGTATGTGCGTGCTAGATAAAGGCTCTTGAATAGAGGGCCTAGCATGGTGGGTATTGGCTGCTGAAATAGGCTAATTGGAGATAGAAGCAAGTTGTCACAAAGGTGCCCGTGGTGGGGGGCGGGAGGAGGATGAGCCCCAGTAAATGCCAGGTGGACTTTTCCACCATCTCTCCCCTCCTCCTGCTCTTATGATTAGCTGTTTGCTGAAAGGCATCTGCGTCTTTGTGGGGCCCCCTACAATAGCATTAACCAGGCTGTGCCTTGCATCTTAAGCACCTGGTTAAGGCCTCCTTGTGTAGCTGGAATCCTTCCATGCTCAGCCCCCAGAGTGTGCATAAATACATCTTTAACCCACAGTGGGTGGCCGGGGAGGGACCGCAGAGCAGGCCTGCTGAACTTGAGCAGAGTGTGGACCCCTCGGTTTCAAAGTGGTGGCTTTAGAGCCATCCAGACATGCATTCCACTTGGGAGCAGTGCTCGCCAGCAGCGTAGTGTGGAAGACCCACATTTTTCTGGTTCCCTAACAGGGCAAGCTGAGGAAACCATAAATGCCCATCAGGGGCTATTCAGAGTGGGGGAGTTTTAGACTATGCTTGGGTGGAATGTGCTGGTGTGAGAGGCTAGTTTTTGATCTCCCCCTCTGAAACACCAAGTGAATGTGGGTTTGCCTTCTAGTGACTTACAACGTGTAAAGGCAGGGAGATTCTGCTTGGTGAGCTCTTTGAATGTGACACCCCTCACCTGCTCCCACCCCTGCTCCCAAAGTTACTTGGCTAGTCCTATACTCGCGACCACCATGTGTGTGTCTCTTTTCTTGCCTCTATTTCTGCTGGCGCACTTGTCATCCATGGAGGTCACCATCTATTTATCCTTGTGGCTTTTTCTATAGGTGGCCATCTCTGTTCCTCCCCTCCAAGTGGCTGGAGGTCTAGAGCAGTCTTCTGCCTGTCATTCCTGCCCCCCCCCCCCCAAGCTCATCTCACACATACCCCCAGGAGGGCACCAGTCTCCTCCTAGGTCAGGCTTTAGAAGTGACCTCCATTTCTTTTGCCTGGAAAACCACCCATTTTTAAAGGGTTATCTCAAATCTCTCTCTCCTTCCTTAAAGCCTCCACTTGCTCCCTCCTAACCCCAGCCCATGGCCCTCTGCTAGTTCTTTTAGGAACAGTTATCATTTCTCCTGGTCCTTGTTCCTATCCTGTGTGCCCTGCCAGTGGGTTCCAGGTTGAGGGCAAGGACGATGTGTCTCCTGTCTAGTGAGGAAGGAAACACTCATTCTAATGCACTTGGCCACTTGAAATGTGGCCAGTGCTACTGGGGGAACTGAATTGTTAATAGCACTGCATTTTAATTAATTAAAATTTAAATATCAGTAGCCACCTGTGGCTGGTGGTGTCCTGTTGTTCACTGCAGATGTGTATCTTGCTTGTCTTTGTATTTTTAGAGGCCCTGGCACTGTGCTTTGCCCACAAGAACAAAGCCTAAGAAATACCAATGAATGAAAGAGAAACCATTTAGGTACAGAGTTGCAGTTAGGTGAACTTGTGTGTCCTTTGCCTATTTTCCATGCAATTTGATTTTTTTTTTAAGTTAAATGCAATAGATTGTATACTTGGACATCACCAGGGATTTGGGGGGAAATACAAAGGTGAATAAGACACGGTCTTGGTCTTCAAGGAACTTAAACCTGATGGGTAAGTGCCCAGTGATGGTGGGAAGCAGACTGAAATTGGGCACCACTGTTCAGGAATAGTTGCATCCTGTGCAAGTGTAGATGATGGAGTGGTGTGTAGTGACTGAGGGAGGTGGGGATGCTTTTGGATTTTTGCTCATTCATTCACCCAATATTTATTGCATACATCTGTGAACAAAACGGGCACAGTCTGCAGCCTCGGGAAGCTTACTTTCTAGTGGAAGGAAGATAAACAATAAATAAGTAAATTGTAGAGTGTGTTGGAAGATGCGAAGCCAGGGGGAAGTTAGGGAGTAAGGGGGCTCAGGTGCAGGGTGGGTGGAAGTTTTCAGTACCAATTAGTTAGGGCAGGCTTAGTGGAGAAGGTGACATTTGAGCCAAGACGTTTGGACTGAGATTTGAGGGTTGGAGAGGCAAACACAGGTGGAAGGATATTCCTGGGCAAGGGGGCAGTTGGAATGAAGGCCTGGGCTGTGGAAGTGTGTGCTACAGTCAGAGCCGTGTGGCTGGAGCATGGAGTGTGGAGAGAAGAACAGGAAGATGAGGCTGCAGAGGTAGTTTGGAACCTGGTGACAAAGGGCTGGAAAACTATGCGGATGATTTTCCATGTCTCTGCAGATAACCTGTCTTCCTGGTTAAAATATTAGCGCCCCCAAGGCCCCCTAGAATAGTGGTCTCAGTTTTTACTTCTGTCTGGATTTATTCCAAGTAGCTGCTCAGAAACTGTGTTGATTAAAGGACCATTAAAACTAAGCCAAATCTCCTATGATCAGATTTTGCAAAGCAAAAAAATTTTGTAAGATCGTGTCTCTCTGGGTTAATAGTACTACTGGCTCTCATTTCCTTTCTAACCTTTTCTTAGTATAGACTGTGTAGTCTGCTGGGTCCCAGGGATCTGAGTCCCTGTGTTTGAACACGTTCCTTTGACCTGGATACACTTTGGGCCACTGAATTTTTGGGGAATCCAGGGCATGGGAGCAGCAGGGATAGGGTGGAAGATCAACCCTGCCTTTAGACAGACAGTATTTGTAGCCAGCAAGAGAATGCCTCATTTCCCATCAAGATTGAGGACCCAGAGACTTAAAGGCTGGACAGGAAATGAATTGTCCTGAGCCACAAATGCCACTTGGGGAACAACTATGCAAGATGATCCTAGTTTCATATGCGTCCTGAGTTTTAAGAATTCAGATTTTGACTACAAGAAGAGGAGGGACCTTGCCAAGTGCAAGAAAGAACTCTGAATATAGGTTGCCCAACAACCTGTTTTAAGGTGGCTGTTTGGAACTACTGACATTTACAGTTGTAGCATATAAAAACCATTTCTCTCCAAAAAATACCCCCGACTTTTTAGACATCTACCTTTCTAAAGGCAAAGTTGACCACCAAAAGCACAGGGTGATGTTTCTTGGAGCAGTTAGTATTAGTATTATTTTTTTTGGAGACAGCCTCAAGCTGTCACTCTGGGCAGAGTGCCGTGGCATCATAGCTCACAGCAACCTCCAATTGCTGTGCTCAAGTGAGTCTCCTGCCTCCGCCTTCCAAGTAGCTGGGACTACAGGTGCCCGCCACAACGCCCGGCCATTTTTTGGTTGCAGCTGTCATTGTTGTTTGGCGGGCCCAGGCTGGATTCGAACCCGCCAGCTCAGGTGTATGTGGCTGGCGCCTTAGCCCGTTGAGTCACAGGCGCCAAGCCTGGAGCAGTTATTTTTGTGGGCGAATCTTCCTGTGCCATTTACCATCAGCAGTGGGGTTTGCATCTAAGTGAATACTCATAACTGTCCAGAGGCTACCAGGTCTCTCTGGGGCTTGGTGCACCCCTGGACACTGCCTGGGAGAGCGGTTCACATGGCAGGTTGGAGTTTGCTGATGAACTGCATGTAGACTGCTGGCCCCACAAGTACCCAGAATGGGCATGGGAAGTATGGTGCTAACATCTGGATCCAGTGAAACTGAAAATGGAGTCTTCATCTTATAAACATCTTTGTGGTGCTGGATACCATTGACCATTCCCTTCAATTTGAAGGGTCCTAACTTCTGGGTTATAGTTATTGCTGTGGAAGAAATTGCTCCCACATTTAGTAGCTTTAAGCAAGTATTTTATTATGCTCATGGAATCTGGGGTCAGAAATTTGGATGGGACACCACAGACATAGCTAGTTTCTGTTTTGTCGTGTCTAAGACCTCAGCTAGAAAGACTTGAAATTTCGTGGGAAGGGTGACGTGATGCCAGGGGACTGGGATCATTTGAATGCTTGTTCACGTATGTCTGGCACCTGCGTTGCAACAACTTGAAGAAGGGAGCTCCTCTGTGTTGTCTGTCGGTGTGATTGGGCTTCCTTACAACATGGCAGCTCCAGAGACGTTCTTGCTTGGTAGCTAGGGGCTCCTGACATTGTTCCAGTGAGCAAGCTAGAAGCTTCAGCATCTTTTATGACTGAGCGTTGAAGTTCACATTCCATCCCTTCTGCTCAACTCTGTTCTTTGAAGCAGCCACAAGCTCAATTAGACTGAAGGGGAAGGGGCAGAGACCAAGGGAGCATGCGGTGCAACTGGCAAACCAATTTCTCTTGCTTCGCCTTTAGTTCAGTGGCTGTTGTTTTAGGTTTCCAAAAGATTCTACACTTCCTTCTGAAATTGTCCTTATTTTTGCTTTTATTCCATCCTCATCACATCAACTCTCAAAATTTTAGTGGCCTCCAGGCATTGGTGAATTAAGTCTAGGTCATCTGTCCTGCTCTTTCTCTTGAGTTCTAGAACAGATATACAAATTGTCCTTCTGGCACTGCAAATCCAACCTACTTAAGATGAACACATTTATCTTTCTTTTCTCAGCCTGCTGCTTCTGCATTTCCTATCTCAGTTGGCGATGCCACCACTGACTCAGCCACCCAGTAAATTCAAGACTCATTCCTCTTTCCCCTTCTCTGCTTCTGGCCATTTCCACAGTCCTGATAATTTTGTCTCTCTCTCTTAAATCTTTTTCTGCTTTGTTATGCAAAAGATCCTTGCTTCAGTTCAGGGTCCCTTCATCTTGGACTATTAAGATAAGCTCCTAACTGTTCTTATAGGCTCTTTTTTCAACCCCTCAGATCCATCCTCTATAGAATAACTTATCTAAAACACAAAGCCAGTCATGTTATTCCTCAGCTTAAAATCATTGACTGGTTACCCTTTGTCTACAGGATGAAGCCCAATTTCCTTGGTTATGGTCTGCGAGACTTCTTGTGATATAACCCACGTTTATGTCCGTATCTCCTCCCAGACCCTCCTTTCCACTTGATTTCTAGCAATGCCAAATGTTCAGTGCCCAAAACAGGCAATGATACTTCATGCTACTGTCACTCTGCCTTCCCTTCTCTCTTGTCTCCTTGAGAAACTTCTGCACATCCTTTAAAACCCTAGCCAAGCATCTACTTTGTGAAACCTTCCCTGACTCTACTGACACTATTCATCACGTTTCCCTCTGTCTGATTTGCACACCTAGGCTGTTGTGTGCATTAGCCAGGCCTCTGGGAGATATTCAAGGGCAGAGAAGTAAATCTTTTTGTTTGGGATCCCCTAGGTACTCATTAGTGGTTGGTGTTGAATGGAATTAAACAGAGCAGGTGATACAGACAATGGAAATTGTCACTGCATCTGTGAATGCTGGGGGTTTCAGACCTCTCACCTATTTTACTATCAAGAGTCATCAATTGTCCTATATAAAGAAGCCCCTATCAGAGTACCACTTGTGAGCATCCAAGTGGGAGGGAAGGGTGTGTCTTGACTCAGTCACACAGGTCTTTTGATTGTAGCATTTTCTCCTCCTGTGCTCCTGTGGCTGCTGAACAGAACTTGTGCCAGCTGCTCTTCGTAGGAACAAAGCCTTTTATCTTCTTAGTGCTCGTGCCCAGCTTAGCAACAAGGACTGTTTTTGGAACTACCCAAGGGGAAAAAGAGGAGACAAGTAGGGTGCCCAGGGCCCTTGAATCATCCACAAAGTAATTGAGAGCGGGAAACATTCATTCAGTCATATGCTGAACTCCTGTTTTCTGAGTACCTCCTGTGTGTGTCAGGTATCTTTGCAGGTGCTAGGTCCTAGCGGCTGGGAGTATGGGGTGAATAAAACTGACGAAAGTGGGCGGCACCCGTAGCTTGGTGTAGGGTGCCGGCCACACACAGTGAAGCTGGCGGGTTCGAATCCGGCCTGGGCCAGCTAAGACAACAATGGCAACTGCAACAACAACAACAACAAAACAGCTGGGCATTGTGGCACCTTGTAGTTCCAGCTACCTGGGAGGCTGAGGCAGGAGAATCTCTTAAGCCCAAGAGTTTGAGGTTCCTGTGAGCTGTGATGCCACGGCACTCTACCTAAGGCGATAGCTTGAGACTCTGTCTGGGGTGGGGTGGGGGGAACAGAAATCCTTAACTTCCATTGTGGAGGGTGACTTGACTGTGACCTTCCCTTAGGAGGTGTCCGTTCTGGGGCATCCTGACCACAATCATTGTGACTGTGCGTAGTACCGGGTACACAGCAGACACCCAACACATGTTTGTGGAAGGAATTAACGAGTGTTGTTGGACAGTTGAGGTTTCACGAGGCAGATTTTTCTTCCTCGAGGGGAGGGAACTAGATTTTATTAAGTGCTTGCCAGGTGCAGGGAGATTTCCCCTCAGAAGATCCTGGTCTTCCAGGCAGAAGCGCCCTTCAGAGAGCCGCGCACCATTTGCTGGGCTGTGTGGCTGATTTGACAGCCCCCCAGAGTGAACTACAGAGTGAGCCCTCCGCGTTCTGGCCGACAGCGAAAGGTCCCCAGTTGCCTCTTTGCCTCCATAAACAGCCAGCCCAGACTAGTTAGCTGGGTTGGACGCTTTGGGGAACATATCTTTTCCCTTTCTCTTTTTCATTGTTTGGTTGGCCTAGTGCAAGTGTTTTAAATAGAACAGACATTATGGCTATAAAACATCTGTAACACCACACATTTAGTAAAGTTCCTGGCGGACCGAGTTCGGTTTGATGGGTGATATTTTTGCTGCGACTGTTGTTTCCTTTTCTCTCCTGTTTATCCCTCTGGAAAATAAAGTTTTCTTTTCTGTGAGGATTTATAGAACTATGTTCCTGGCACGAGGAGTGCATGGATATATTAGGATGTTGGTGCTGCAGAGAAATATTACCTCTGAGGCATGGATAGCTTTATCTCACAGAGAGTGACCTTCCTAATGTGGAACAATCTGTTACTCTTTATAGGGCAAAGAGCCACCTAGGCTAAGGCAGATAAGACACTGCCTTCCATTGAGATAACATATTCTCTTTGCTGGAGCATCCTTAACCCTAGAACACCACTGCTGGAGATGGGCTGATTCAGAGTGGTTAGTGTCTAAGAAATTCAAGGGAAGTAGAATTGATAATAGACATTAAATTTACGGAGTGTGCTCTATGCCTTTTCCAAGTTCTCTTTCTGCTGCTGTTTAGCCTGTGAGGCTGGCAGGGAAGGTTTGATCCCCATTCCAGATGAACAGACAGAGGAGAAGTCACTGGTAGGGAAGGGAAGGGGGTGGGGTGGAGGAACTTGTGTGCTTCTCATTCCAGCCGTTCCATGTGAGCAGGTTTCATGTGTTAGCTCTTTGAATCCCATTTTGTAGAGGAAGAATCTGAAGTTTAGAGAAGCACAGCCATTTGCTGTGGTCACCTGGTAAATACATGATAGAATTACGTTGCCCGAGATCTTTTCACTCTCTGTCTTGGCCTGCTCAGGGTGCTGGGATTGAATCCTGGCCTTCCCATCTTCAAAATTTCCAAATTTGGTACTCTTGTTAGCCTCTACGACTCTCTTAGGTTTAGAATAATCACCTTTTATCTTTTGAGGAGTCAGACATCCAGTAAGAGGTAGATAGTTCTGCCCATGATTATTTTGGCTTCTCTCTGTTACAACAAACCCTTAGTTGGTTCCCCTTTCCCCCAAAGGAAGTCACTTGTGGAGGGCGAGGAAGGAAGGGGGATTTGACTTTTTTTTTCTTGACAGGTAAAATTTATGACTTAACAGATGGCTGAGTGTGTTTCCAAGGACCACTGCTCCAAGGGTGCAATGTGCTTATCTCTCCTTGTGCCTGCCCCACCTGCCCACCTTCTCTCCCAGCCCCAGGACATTTCTAGAGCAGTAGAAATAGCCAAGCAGGAAGGCGTCTACTGCTGCAGGGGGAGCTGACCCCCAGGTGCGTGCTGGCCACGAGGATTGCTGTCCAGTACCTTCCTCCTGGGTCACAGGTTCTCACAACTTTTTTGCTAACATCTAAGTGTGAAGATAACCCAGCCTCCTTGTCCAGCAGCCTGCTTTTCTCTTTAACAGCTTGATTGAAAAGTCACTCCCATGTTTTGACCCTGTGGAGATTCTGTCTCTTCTATGGTAGCCTGCAGGGGCCTCCCCACCCTGCCTGGCCACCTTGCCGCCTCACATTTCATGGTGCCCCGTGTTCCTGACTTTTGGAATCACCAGGAGTCCTTCTCTCAGACATTGAAGGTGTTGAAACTTCTGCTGGGGAGTCCCTTTGTTCTCCGACTCTTCCTTTGAAGCTATAGCTCATGCCCAGCCCTGTGCCCAAGCCCTACCACACTACAGATACTCTTACTTGAATTGAACATAAGCATCTTTGGAGCAGAGATGAGGCCTCATGTGGTGCTTCGCACATAATAGGTCCTCCAAACACATTCAATGAGAGAGCAGATGAATGTGGTTTGTCCCCAAAGGCACTCTTTGGCCATTTACCTTCTTCCTGTACCCTCTTGGTCTTCATTCTCACTCTCCTGGGTCTCAGCAAACATATTTTGAGCACCTACCACGTGCCAGGCGCTCTACCCTACTTGTCTCCCGTGCTGTTCACAGCAGCTCTGTGGCACACGGACGCTGTTTCCACTTTACACGTGGCTCACCTAAAATTACTCACCTTGGGGAGTGGCCAGGCTGGGATTCAAGCCCAGCTCTCGCAGGTTCAAATCCCAGGCTCCTTTGGCTCCTCACTGGCTCTTCTCCCCTGGTGCTCTGGAAAAGTAACCGTGAAAAAGAACCTTGGCATTTGTCCCTCTGTCCCCACCTTTGTTCCCTTAACATGACAGAAGCAGCTTCTTCTAGAGCTCTGGTGACATTTTTGAACGTTCTGGGGAGGATTTAAAAAATCCTGATGCCCAGGCCTCCCCTTGTGCTAATGAAATCAGAATCCCTGAGGGGGTCCCCTGGCATCAGTACGTTTTAATGCCCCCACCCACCTTGGCATGTGCGGCGGGGCTGAGAGCGTCAGCCTGTGGGTTAGGTGAGACTGGCTCATCAGGAACTGATTGCCATGTACATCTAAAATATGGTAATGAAGGTAATCAAGGCTAAGGGTTAAGGCTGCCATTTGTTCTTTTCATGAAATCAACTGGAGGGGTTGGGGGATGGGACACTGTGGCTTTAGAACCTGCCTACCAACAAAGTTTTTATACTCTCCTGAGAAGAACCGGTCAGACTGTTGCTAATGAGGCTAGGCCTCCTTCTCACAGGTGGCGCCTGGTTCACTGGCGGAATGGCCAGTGAACCGCAATACAGGGTGATCTCAGAAGCTTGGTTTTCCTTAACTTGTCTTGTATCTCAGGGGCTGTCTTGACCATTCTTTCTAAAGTGGCTTCTCAGCCTCTCCTTTGATGTCTCCTGAACATCCCTGTAGAGGTCACTCAGTCCTCCTGGATGGGTAGGTAAAGGAACGGCTGTTCGCTTCCTTGCCCAAGAAACTTTGGAACTCTGAATTGTGTAGAAACGGTTTCTTTCTGGTAGTTGCTACCCACATAACCCAAAACGTTTTAGGAAAAGAGCAGTTTTGGAGGAGGGAAGGGACGCCCTGAGCTCATCCCCATGGTGTGTGTTCGTAAACCCTGTGGCCTGAACATGGGCTGAGTTCTGTGAGCATGTCCAGTGAGATGAACCTCAGGCATTTCTCCGTCTGGAAGTTTGGCATGGGCAAGACTCTAGCCAGGGAGAGAAACTCCAGGAAAGGTTTGTGTTTAGACAGAAGTTCAGAGAGTTGGGTGTTTCTTGTTCTTTTCTTGAAAGCTACAGAAAACGCATAAGGGTGTTGTTCTCAGTTCTAATTTCACATCTGCTATCTCAGTTTGTGCTATTTAGGCCAGGTCCTATGCCCATTTTACAGAAGGGGGAAAGTGAGAATTAGCACCATTAAAGGACTTGACCCAACTTCATCTTGACAATTCAAGGTCAGTTATTTACATGTCTTAGTATATAGTTGTGCTTGTAAATGCAAAAATGGATGGACAGATACAGGATATTTTATGCTTACTGTTGCTTTATTTGGATCATTTCTGTAGGCAGAATCACTTTGGCCCTATGCTTTAGGTGTGAGGCCACCATGACGCCATTTCTAGGGCCCTACCCCTCACGGTGAGTCATCCCATGCATCTTTAGAAGAATCCCACCGGGGTGGGCAACTCGGCCTCCCACTGCTAGAGTGACAGTCACAGATGGAAAGACTGAGTTCATACCCACCCCATCATCTTTCTCTCCCACCTCTTTCTGAGGTTTATTAAGAAGCTGCTTTGGCTGCCTTTCCCTTGCTGGGGCTTGGGAGGCTCCTCTTCTGTATAGAAAAGGGCAGCTTCCTTGCAGATTCAGCAGCAGTGAAGGGTATGTTGCTTCATACCACAGTTGTGAATGATTATGGGTTTTAATTGCATCCATGTACTGGTGATCATGTGGACCTGGGGAAAAGTATTGGGAACCTTTCTCAGAGTGGGTCCAGCTCATACTGACCTGGGGCTCTGAGAAGGATGGAGTGTAAGAGAAACTAACTCCCTGTGGATCCAGAGCAGCTCGGGTGCCTCTGATCGGACCGTGGCCCGCTAGCCACCTTGCTCAGCATCAGTTGACGTGTGGATCACGATCCTTAATTTCCTGTGCTTTCCAAGGCAACCCTCAATCTCTCTATCCTTTTCTGTTACCGCCCCCAGCCCCCAATATGAGTAGTGCTACTGTCTAGGATATTACTCTTCTGATACCAATCTGTGAACAGGTCACCCCTGCGGGCTATAGCTTCCCCCCCAGGGGTAGGAAGAAGTAGTATTTTTTAAATTAGCCTGGGAGGGAGGTGGGCAGAGGGCTCTGAAAGAAGGGCAAGGAGCCTCAGCTCCCTGCGAAGCATCCTGATCGTTTTGTTACAAGATCACGTTCTCCTGTAGGTGAGTTACTCTTGTTTTAATCAGAGGTAGTGTTGTGTCCTAACTATGTCGTATAATTGTGTGTAAATTATATTCCAGCCTCATATAGATGAAGGCTATTTTTTTCCTTCCAATTTTAAAGCTATTTAGAGGGAGTGCCAAATTATAGTTTGAACCCCGGTGCTCTCTGGCTAACAGCAATACACGGGGAGGGGGAGCTTAGAGAGACATTTGGGGTTATATTCATAATTAGTTTCTTCTGAAGTTAAATTAATTTCAGCAATTGGCAACATAAAATATTGTAACACCCTTTTTCAGTGGTCAACTGTGGGTGACCTGAGGCACATGGAATTGGGTGAGGGACCACACTTCAGGAGCAGCAGGTGGGCATACTTTCTAGGGCACTTGGGTTCATTTCAAACCTTTTTGGCATTCAGACTCTTGGCTTAGGAGGGTCACTAGCTTGTCACTTTTTTTTTTAAACAGCTTTATTGAGATATAATTCGATTACCATATAATTTACTCATTTGAAATGTGCAATTCAGTGATTTTTAGTGTATTTACAGGTATGTGCTCTTACCACAACAGTCAATTGCAGAACATTTTCATCACCGCAAAAGGAAGCCTCATACCCTTTAGCCATTACTGTCCTCAAGCTCTTCCCTCCACTCAACCCTGAGCAGCCACCAGTCTACTTTCTGTCTCTATGCATTTCCCTGTTACGGACTTACGTATAGATGGAATAATAGATGGGTTGAACATCTCCTAATCTGAAATGCTCAATTGAGCATTTCCTTTGGGTATCATGCTGATGCTTTAAAAATTTCCTATTTTGGAGCATTTCACATTTCGAGATTTGGGATTAAGAACGCTGCACTGGTACATATAATGCAAATATTCCAAAATATAAAAGAACCCAAAGTTCAAAATCCTTTTGGTCCCGAGCATTTCAGATAAGAGATACTCAGTTTGTAATATTTGGCAAACTGGCTTCTTTCACTTAGCATGCTGTTTTCAAGGTTCATCCGTGTTGTGTCTTGTGTCAGGACGTCATTCTTTTTATGGTGGAATAATGTGCTGTTCTATGGAGGTACTGCATTTTGTTTATCCATTCTACTCTTTGGCTATTAGGAATAATGCTGTCATGAGCATTTGTGCAAAAGTTTATGAGTGGGCATAAGTCTTAATTTCTCCTGGGTGTATGCCTAGGAGCGGAATTGCCGGATCATATGGTAACTTTGTTCAGTCGTTCAAGAGCCTGCCAGGCTGTTTTCCAAAATGCGCACACCCCATTTTACGTTTTCATCAGTACAGTCTGGCCTGCCATTTTTCCATCTTCGCTTCAAACTTGGAAAGGGCAAGCTCATACCTGTTCCCCATGGTGCCCTCCGTCCTCCTCCTTCTCCAGTTGCTTTTTTCTGCTGGGAAGAAAGAAGATGAATCAGTAATGAAGGTGTAAGAGACATTAGTGAATAGGAACAGCGAGATTTAAAGTCTCCGTTTTGTCACTCCTGAGTGCTGTTTTTGGTGGGAGTTTAATATCTCTGGTCCTCAGTTTCCTTATGTGTGGAAGAGAGGCTGGGTTCTGTTGCAGGATTGATGTGGGGACTAAGTCAGGTCACCTGTGGGAAGAGCACAGCCCAGGCCTGGTCCACAGAGAGTCTGCAGTGAGGGCAGAGAATTCTAAGTGCAGACGGAGGCACCAGAGAAGGGGCTTTTCCATAGGGGAAGAGAACCTTTGTCAATATCTCAGGTCTTACTGGGCAGGAATCTGCCCATGTGTGACCCTGGCCTTGATTTCATTGTGTGTTTCATCGGAGGTGCGTCTTCTTATGGTTGGTTTTGTCTTCCCTACTCCCTCCTATGGCAATAGGTGTCATTTTACCATTTAAAGCAGAGGGTGGCCTGCCTTCGTTGGGGGTGCAGATTCAGATTGTCATCCATGTGGGTGGAGCACGGGGGGACTTTGGCTTCCAGGTGGCCTCCGTCCGCAGTCTCTGCCTCTTTCTCTCCATCTTGGCGTCTCTGTGTCCTCTTAGGAGGATGCCAGTCATTAGGGCCTAGACTGTATCCAGGATGACTTCATCTCTAGGTCCGTAACTGATTCTATCTGTAAAGACCGTATTTCCAAATAAAATCACATTCTGAAGTTCTGAGTGGACATGACTTTTCGGGGGCCTCTGTTAAATCTGTCTCACTCTTTTTTCCACCTGTAATCGTAGAAACACTTGGAGAAGATTCCCGACACCTGATGTGTGTTCTCCTTTTGCATGTCCGGTGGGTCTTGCCACTAGGTTGAGATGTGACAGTGGCAGTCATGTGGTGGCCGTGGTGGGGACGGGGCTCAGGAAGGTGATGACGGTGGTTCTGGTGAGGGCAAGAGTAACAGTGTGGAGGAAGGTGATGGGAAGAAGTAGGAAGAAACATGGGATTTTAGAAGACAGGTTGCTTGGACAAATACATGAGAAGAAGGGACCTTGGGATTTGGGTGTCCTGTGACCTCGGATAGCCCTGCGAAGGTGTCTTTGCCCCACTAGAGATTGGGCTTAATTCTCAGATGTCGGTGATGAAGGACAACGGTCATGTGGATGGACACCATTCACTTTCATCCCGGATTCTGAATTTGGCAAGCACTTTGGTTTTTCAGTATTACTGGACAATATGGAGAAATGGATAGAGCCTGTGTCTGGTCTCAGGAATTCTGTCCTTCTGATCACCTGCCTTGCCTTTACCTAGTGCGTCTCCCTGGGACTGGATTTTTCCATCTGTGTGATGGGAATATCGTGTCAGGAGGTCAGTCAGATCCTGTCTCGTGTTGGGATCTGGCGTCTTTCCTGGGCTTTCTTCCCCAAGTACCTTGGGGTTCCTGCAGATGTGAGAACATCTTTAAACAAACTTTGCTCTTAGGCAGTGAAGATGGCTCATATTTTCTCATCAAGGGGAATCTGAACTCTCTTAAGAAACTTAATAATAGCAAGAGCTGATTTAATTTCTTTGGGCCTTTCTCCTGTCCATTTAGGCTCTCGAGGGCCGTTTCATGTCTCCCATGCATTAGTCAGGATTAAGAAATATTTGGGGGCTATTTTGGTGTTTGTTTTGTTTGGTTTTCCTGTGTGATAACTAATATTTTTGGGGCTAGTGCTTTTGGAGCTAAGTTTTCCCCTTTGATCTTATTTTTAAAGTAGTTTCTCCTTCCTAATCTCCCCTCACTGCTCTCTCTCTCACACACACACCCATCCATTTGTTTTATCCTAGTTTTAAAAATGCAAGCAGTGGGCCCAATCTGAGTGACCATTTCTGAAAGAAACAGAAAAATTCTGTTTTCTAAAAGGGAATTTTTTAAAATGTAAAAAGCCAGCTGTCTACTTAAGAGGGAGGAAGGTGGAGTATTCTTTGTAGCTCCAGTTCGCAGCTGGTTTGGGCCAGTTCTTAGGGGTAAACAGCAATTTTCTGAACTGGAATGGGTTCTGGGGTTTTCTTTGTGGAGCCAAAGGGTGTGTGGAGAGCAGTGGTGTTTAGTTAAATTACGGGTCTGGTTGCAGAACTTTGCAGCATTGAATTGTGAGAACCTGGCCACTCCCTGCTTCCCCCTGGGACACGAGTGAGCGTGCACACGTGCGTGCGCACACACATACCCCACTGACACCCGAAATCATAAACGGGGAGGCCTCTGTTGGGGGAGGGGAGGGAGCCGTCCCCACGTAGTGCAGGGCTGTCTGGTAGGTATCCAGTGTCTCTAACAGAGGGAAGCACTCACATACCAAAGTGTTTTCTGCAAATCCTCCACTAAAGACTCCAAGCGAAGGAATTTTCAGATCAGTTTCCTGATGGGTTTTGGACTGAACTTCTCTGGAGCACATGCGTGACTCTTTCTATCTCGGTGTGCAGGGGGAGCCGGCGAGGCCGTCTGAGTATTATGGGGTTCACTGGCACCTTCCCCCTGCCCTGTGTGGTTTAGGTGAGGAAACAGCCACCTGAAAGGCCTAGCATAGAAGAAAACTCAGGTGGTCTCCTCACTGGGTGCAGAGGAGTTTTTATAACGCACAGGAGGCTGGAGCTGTGGGCCAGTGGGTACCTTGTCCTGCTCACTGCATCCAAGATGAGAAGATGCCTAAAGTTCCAGGGGTACCAGATGGCTCTGGACAAATACTAATCGAAGCTGAGACTCAAAGGATGGGACTAGAGGTACCCCGAACACACACACACAGGTTGCGTGCACACCAACCTTGCATACTAGTGACGGGAGTTCGAGGCCTTCCATTTAGTCCTATGAGAGGCTGGATACAACATCGCCCCCTCCTTCCTGCCCTCCTCAGTAGCCATGGAGATGGAAAGGAGCTGAGAGAAGAATGTGTGATTCTAGGTCCTCTGCCTCCTGCGCCCCTCACCAGCATGCAGATCGTGGGGCCGCCACAGTCCATTTCACAGTCACGCCAGCAGGATTCCCAGCGTAAATCACTCCCATCTTAACCCAGTGCACCCCTAGTCGGTGGGAGAGGTCGCCCTGCACGGCCCCATCGTCCCTGCCCCAGCCGCGCTCCCCTCTCCCGAAGCCCCGACCTCGGTGAGCAGCTAACCAAGTGAGCCCAGCTTCCCACTGGCCTTTCACGTTTGGAAGGGTTTGATTAAACCAGTTTCCTTTTATTTAATGTTTGCTGGAGTGGAATCCATCAGTGTATCTGAGCTGCCTCCTGGAGAGGATGTTTTAGTAACTTGGACACTTTTGGAGCATTGTCTGGAATTTCTCATCCTTCTAAAAAAAAAAAAAAAAAAAAAGAAATGTGTTTTAAAGGCTTTGGGGGGGACTGTATAGATTTATAGCTGAGCGTCTGCCTCCGTGTTTAGCGCGCTGTCTAGGCAGGTTTACAGCCGTGGGGCAGCGATGGAGGGTGCAGGAAGAGACCATCCCACTTAACTAGTTCCCAGGGAGCGAACAGTCTGTTAACTTGTGTTACGTGGAACGAAGACACGTTGTGTGTTTAATTCTCTGGGTCCACGTGAAGGTTTGGAGATAGTGCCTGCTGTATACCTGCCTGGCTCTTAAACAGCATGTAAACGAGACCATGGGGTTCTTGTGATAAAATGGTTCTCCAGCGCTGCCTGAAGTTGAGAACTCCATTAGTGCGCGTTTGTAGATCACGTCGGTCTTTCTTTACCGATAGTTAATTACTTCGCTGGGGCAAAAAAAAAAAAAAAAAAAGAATGGAAAACCTGAAATTAAACTATTGGGAATGTTTGCCCACCTGAAATCGTATAGAGATGCGGGAAAGGTGTTTGAAATTATAACGGAAGAGAGCGGGGCAGTGAGAGATGCTTTTTTCAAAGCTTTTGGTTTAATGTGTCTTTCTGCGGTGCGGCTACTCGGAACGTGGAGGTGAATTTAATAATTCACTGGATTCGGTTATAGTGACCATCTATCTATTCAGGGACTGCATGGTACCCTGCTAGGCACCTTAGCATACGTTATTTAATTTAGTCCTAATTGGAACCTTGTGCAGTCGGCTAATTATTATATCTCCATTTTATAGTGGATTAAATTCCACTTTCTATCAGAAAGTAAGCTCCAGCACCTAGCACTTAATAGATCTGTTGAATGAATATATTAGGGAAATTTGATGATTCATGAATATCGGGAGAGATTTAAATCTGGAGCGGGTCTGATGAAGTTTCTCTATTCAGGAGACCTTGATTTACCAAGGGACATAAGGAATGGATGAGAAAGGGGATGGATGGCTCGGTGCCTGTGGCTCAATGGGCTAAGGCGCCAGCCACGTACACCTGAGCTGGCAGGTTCGAATCCAGCCCGGGCCTGCCAAACAACAATGACGGCTGCAACCAAAAAATGGCCTGGCGTTGTGGCGGGCGCCTGTAGTCCTAGCTATTTGGGAGGCGGAGGCAGGAGACTCGCTTGAGCCCAGGAATTGGAGGTTGCTGTGAGCTGTGATGCCATAGCACTCTATCCAGGGTGACAGCTTGAGGCTCTGTCTCAAAAAAAAAAAAA
>CAUYRH010149185.1:0-90557 GCA_963574655.1 Perodicticus potto
ATTGTAATCTACTTAAGTAAGTGGAGACTGGTAACCTCTGAAAATAAACAGCAATCACAAAAGTTTTGCCTCTTAACAGAAAAACCTCTGAGTTGTATTCTTCCCTGCTTGGCAGTTTCTAGGATCACTCGGCTTCCTTGTGTTCAGAAGCCACACTCTTCAGCTTGTCTTGCTTCAGTCAGACAAATGCTTTATAAAAAAACCCTTTTTTTTGTAGGATGTGAAGAAGGAAGAAAAAGACCTTGAGAAAGTGACTAGGGAGGGGAGTAAGACTGATACTATCTTGGATTCGATTTAGTTGGACCACTTTCTTTGTGCCTTGACTTTTTAAAGAATAAAAAACGATAGTGTTTTTGATGCTCTGCTTCAGGCGGGCTCCCCCGGTGAGTGCAGACGTGCTGAGCCATTTGGCTGTCCTGTGGACCGACTCAGAGAGCCTCTCTTCTCCCCAATGAAGTCATCTCCTTCAGAAGCCCAGCCTCTCCCATCACTCCATGTTGGAACTTGGCTTTGGCTTACATAGTTCAGTCGTGATGTAGATGGCCTTCCAGTTATGTTCTGGAGAAATCTGCCCAACCATGAACAGGACTTTTACAGGAAAGGAGAAAACTATTTTATGGAAAGGAACATTTTACTGTAACATTTTGAGTTGGGATTTGGGGAACAAAGTCTCAGTGTCTGATTTAGTGGGAAAATCTGATTTTTATGCCTTTCTAAAGATATTTGTCTGTGTTTAATTTATCTGAGTAATTTATATATTTTGGTTTAAAGCACAAAGGCATTGTCACCATCACTTTGCCTGTTGTGAGATTCGTTTTTACTTTTTAAAGAAGGCAACAAAGACCTTACATTACTTCTGCATTTCCTAGAAATCCAAAAGGATTTAAAGTGTTGAATAGAATGTCTGTCCCTAATCCATAATGTTTTTTTTTTTAATTTTGATTTATGACACAATCTTAGGGAGTTAGCTTCCTTTTTCCAGGGTGTGTTAAAGTCAATAAAGGTGTATTTTTCAATCTGTAGCATTTTTTTACCCTCCAAAGAGGATACTTTGCTTCCTTATGCCTAGGATCAGTCAGATCAGAGAATCTTTGTTTTTTGAATTTGAATGGGACTGGAATCTTGTCATCCTTAGAGTAGCAGCAGATAACACCATGTCTAAGAACACTTCACCTGATCAATTAAAAAGAAGGAAGACTGAAATGTGACACTGAAGACCTTCAGAAGGCGGTTTAAATGAAGATAATGAAATTCCCTGGAGGCTCATCGGCCATCCTTACCTTTCTTCTTCAAGCCATTGGCTTGCTGCCCCTGTGCTCAGCCAGGTTCCTAAAGACAAGATCAAAGCAAGGCAGGGAGGCACGTAGCTTCTACCTTATGGTTTTCTTAGTAACCTGGACTGTGAGTGAAGATCTTGCCTCATCCACACCTAGGATCCTGGAGTTTACGGGCAGAATATGCCCAATACAAAGACACGATTTAAAGAAGGGCTCACAGAACAAGACTTTAACTACACTTTGATTATGACTAAATGTAATGGACAAATATAATTTTAGCTATAAAAGCTATAAAAATATGCTTTCCCATTCAAAAACTTGGTTTTGTCAGATATTGGAGAATCAGAAACAAAAGCTCTCTCATGCTCTACCTCTTGATAAAAGAAAGAAAAAGAAAGAAAGAAGGAGAAAGAAAGACCTCTAGGACAGTTAATAGAAATAATACAGCTATAGACTCTATTCTGACTATGCCTGGCATGTTTTCCTTTTTCTTTTTATTCCTTCTCTGTTATAGATAGCTAGAGAGGAAAATATGCCTTAGAGATAGAAAGCAGATATTCAGGGGGCATCATTTCATTTTAGTTATTTGATAGCCAGAAGAAGTGTTTAATTTTCTGAATACTAAGGTTACAAGTCAAAGAAGAGTAAAGGCACGTAATATAAAGCTTTTCAACGTTGCTCACATCCTGGTTCCTTAAGTCTGCCTAGAAAGTATCTTTGCCCTGTCGAACTACTTGGTCCAAAGCTATAGTGTCTATGGACAGCACAACATCAAAGGACTGGAGAAACAAATTTAACAAGAAATGAAAACTTTTCGGTTGTAAAAAGTATCTAACCCATAGCTTTGATTATATTCCATTAGGCACAGATGGCATTAAAGTTCACTGTTAGCATAGGCCTGAAAAGGAAAACTAATTTTCTGTTAGTGGTTTGTTGCTGTTCTAGTTTTCCATCGTGGAATTGTTTCAATTATAACTATATTATAAAGGGACCCTAGAGGAATAGAGAAATAAGCTTTTGAGACTGGCAGATCTGTCACTTACAGAGTGGCCTTGGGCAAGTCACTGAAACTGTTTGAAGCTCAACTAGTTTCACTGAAATTTAAGAATGAGAATAATTAATATATATCGCAAAGTATTTCAGAGGAAGCTCTACCCTAACTAACCTGGAATATAGATTTCACAGAGACTCATTTGATTTTATTTTTCTCCTTCTTTGAATATAAAGTTGCTATGAGGAGTGCTGAAAAGACCACTGGACCAGAAGTTAAGAGTTGTGTCCAGGTAACAGGCCTCCTATTAATTGTGTGACTTTCGGAAAGTCACTTTCTAGGCCTTAGTGTGCTTATGTGTTAAATGCGAAGGTTGAAATCTGATGTCACGGGACTCTGTCATTCTAAACATTTAATGGAATAGAATTTCAATGTTAGGAATGGTAGTCTAACAAACAACTATACTAAGAATAAACAATGCACTGCAAAAATGAACAAACAAATTGACTTCCAAATGATATAATTAAAAGTATGTCACTAACTATAGTGTGCTGATAAATAGCAAAAGAAATCAAAGATGCGCACTTTGAATGTTGAAATTCTCCTGACAACCCTGTATCAGCTTACCATTTAATATCTATGATCATGGCTAAATGCATACAACTTACAAAAAGAACTCATAAAGGAAACCTTATAAATGTGCATGGACAAGAGTCTAGGTTACTAAAAGTTTTTTGAGACAGAGCCTCAAGCTGTGGCTCTGGGTAGAGAGCTGTGGCATCATAGCTCACAGCAACCTCCAACTCCTGGGCTCAAGCGATTCTCCTGCCTCCACCTCCCAAGTACCTGGGACTACAGGTGCCAGCCACAACTCCCGCCTGGCTATTTTTTGGTTGCAACCATCGTTGTTGTTTTGGTGGCCTGGCCTGGATTCAAACCCGGCAGCTCAGGTGAATGTGGCTGGCACTTCAGCTGCTTCAGCCACAGGTGCCAAGCCTAGGTTACTAAAAGTTTTAAAGTGTGAGTGTAAGCCAAACTAATCAAAGAAATTCAAAGTGAAAACTGACTTTTTTCTTTAATCACTATTATTCTGAGGTCCAGTGTTTGATAGAATCTTCCAAGAAGAGCCTTCAGAGAGAATAATGAAGATACTTCCGCATTTGTGTAGAAGAAGTTTGTCATCCATTCTAGTATGTTCATGTAATACCCCCCGACACCTTGGACTTATTTTGTTCCCATGTATAAACTCATACTTGATTTTAAAGAAATGAAAAATCCCAAGTCCTTCTTTTCTAAGGGGCTGAAATCCTTTGTGTCAACTGGTTGACCCTTCGCTCTGTAAGGTCCTGTTGGGACTCTTGTCACACAATGCAGAGGACCCTTCCACGTGTGGACGCTGTTGACACAGCGGAGCGGGCCCAGTAAAGCTCAAAAATGGCATCAACGCGTGAGAGATTGTGGTCTATTTCCTGACAACATAAAGGGCTTGATGCATTCAAGAAGTAGAGAAATTATTAAATATTCTACTGGGAGGGACACTTCCAAAGAGGAAAATGAAGAATGAAGATGTATGTGGAGAGGGATTTGTGGCACAGGAAGAGGGTTTTCTTTGAATCCAACAAGGGGTTTGCTTGGGGGCATTTCCTGTCCAGCCCTTTATTACCAGGGTCTTTGCGGAGGGAGGGTTGACGCCAGGCTCCCCATTGGGCAGTCCCCTGGAAGCAGTCGGGAATTCTTACACTTTCTCCCTAGGTCTCCAAAGGATCTCGTTTGCTCAGTCTCTGTTTCAGGTTGGCAGGAGCTTTGAGCCTGACACCTCCCTCAGATGGGACAAGCGAGCCGCGGCCGTACGAATACGCTGGAAGCAAGTTCTTTGCGGATTGTACGGAGTTCTCTGCGCTCCCAAGAAGGGCTGACCATACAATTGTCTATCGCTGGCTTTCCCCACTGGAGCCTGGGGGCTCCCTTTCCCCAACCCGAACGCGCTGCACAGGGGGCGGGGACGTGGGGGTGGGGAGGGAGGGGGAGGGGGAGGGGGGAGGGGGAGGGCAGTGGTTTCCGCGAGCACGGCTCGATGTTACTGAGTGAGTCGTTGAATGGGGAGCGCTGCTGTCCCCAAGCCGATTGGTACTGCTTGTCAGGAAGAAACGCCGAGAGGTGGGAGTGCCTGGGGAGGGAGGCAGGCGGTCCCTACCGCAGGCGCGGGGAGCAGCCTTCCGCCCCTCCGCCTGCTTCCCAAGCCTGGGCTCTTAGGAGTGGCTGAAGCTGCGGGGCGCTTCTGGAGCCTGTGAATGAACCCTCCTCCTCTTCCTCCTCCTCCTCATCGCTGAGTCTCCTCCTCGGCGCTGACGGTACAGTGATATAATGACGATGGGTGTCACAACCCGCATTTGAACTTGCAGGCGAGCTGCCCCGAGCCTTTCTGGGGGAGAACTCCAGGCGCGCGGGTGCAGCAGCCGCGAGCATTAGGTGTTGCGGACCGAGCTGGGACCGGGATCTGCGGCCAGCCCCGCATCCTCCAGGGCGGTCCCGCACCCTCCGCACCCTTCCCCGGGCCACCGCGCTCCCTATGTGACCCGCCTGGGCAACGCCGAGCCCATTCGCGCAGCGCTGCGGTGAATTATTTCCCCCAAACTGCAATAAGCCGCCTTCCAAGGTAATCACGTTTCTTTTGTTCCCCCCTTAAAAAAAAAAAAAAAAAAAAACTTATAGAAAAAAACGCGAGCTAAGAAAAAAGAAGGACATCGCAATTGGTAGAAGGCTTTAATTAAGGCAAATAGAACTAGCTGTAAGGCGAAGTTAAGAAAATGTATGCACTTTAAAAACGCAGGTAACTTTCAAAAGGGCTTTTGGGGAGAGGAATAAGGAGGGATCTTAGTGCTGAAAAAGATCCAGACAAAAGAAACTCGGGGTGGGGTGGGGGTAGAAGGACTAACGGAACCGAGGGAGGGAGGGAAGGGGATTGTAGAGAAATCCTAGAAAAGTCGTGGGGTCTTCAGCTGGACAGCAAGCAGGCTCCTCTAGCACCTTGATATTTATTGTTGTTCTTGTTAACCTGCTCGAGGCAAAAGTTTGAATGGGGACTACTAAAACTTGCTCACAAACAAGTTCCTGAAGCCGCCTGCGTGCCGGCCACCTGGTTTCCCAGTCCCTGGTGTGTGGTCAGTGGCTGGTGTTCCTGGAAAGCCGCTCCAGGGCAGCTCCTGACAGCGTGACCTGGCCCCCAGCAGCCTGGGACCTGCACAGACCAGAGCCCTTTAGACCACAGGCCGGGAAGGCAGATTCGGCCAGGGACGCGTGGAGTCCCCGGGCAGTGTCGCTCCGATGACTTGGGGACTGTCACGGCACTCTCCCTGTGCCCCTGGGTTCTTTTGTCCTGCGCGCGGTGCGCTGGGGCCAGCAGGGAAGGAGCAGGGGATGGGGGTGGGGTTGCCGGAGCCCGGCGGAGGTCTGGGAGGAGGCTGGGCGGGAAAAGCCTGCCCTGAACCAGCCGGGATGTGCAAGAATTTTTTTCTCACCCTGGAGAGCTAAATGGGGGCTGTAGCGCTTGTCTCAACAAGCAAAGCAGCACTCAGAGCGCACTGCAGACAAAGGTGGCACGGGGACCCGAATGGGGGGCCCAGCCCTCTCCCCTGACTGCTACGGTTCTCCTTTTCATTCCGTACCCCCACCCCCTCCCGGTGCTCAGCTCTAGTTGAGCAACTTCACTGACGGGTCCAACGGCGCAGAGAGCTTGTGCCGGGAGCCCGGGGGACGCCCTCGGCCTGAACGTCCCACTGCCCTGCAGAGGCGTGGGCGCGGTAGAGCGACAGCCCTGCTTCGTGCGGACCGAGGGCACCCAGGTTGTCTTGCCTAGCTCTCCGTGTCGCCCAGGCGTTAGGCAGCGGGGAGTAGGGGCAGAAGAAGAGTGTCATAACCTAAACCATTTGCTTTCGGATTCAGCCGCACCCCCAGTAAGCCCCACAAGTCCCTGGGGGATGCAGCTAGAAAGAGGCGCAATCAGCGCGGCGCCAACAGAGCTGTCCCGCCGTGCGCACACCTCGCGGCAGAAAGAGAGTCTGTGTCCTGCTTCTCAGCTTTGTGGCTCCCTCTCGCCCCATCTTCTCTGCTTCCCTTCCCCTCTCCCGGCCTCTCCTCTGTCTCCCTCACTCTTGCGTCCCCTCCCCCACGGCTGACAAATGAATGGCTAGTGTGAAATCCCTGCCTACCCTGTCCGGGGAGGCTGGCGGGGAGGGAGGAGCGAGGGAGGCGGTGCGCTCCTTCGGATCTGCCCCGCAGTTTGGGGCTCGGACTGGCAGAATCTAGATGTCTAGGAATAGAGTTTTGTGGCGGAGGAGGGCGCCCCCTAATGGAGAGAGTCAGCACAGGTGGAGGAAAACGAGCCGCTTTCACAACGTTGGGTTCGAGAATGGCAGGCCCTCGCTTCCCCTTTAGGTCTTAGTTTTCCGCTTCAGAATATGCGGAGTAGATCTAAGGGCGTGGAGGACCTGTGAGAAAAGAAACCAAGTCTGTGCAAAGTGCAGAGGCGCCTCCTTGCGAGTCTGCTGGAAGGCACTCCGTGTCCTGGGTGGAGTGCAGCTCGGTGGACGAACGCACGGCTAGGGGCAGATCCAGGCTTTGGAGGTCTGGACCCGCAACCGTGGGCGTCCTGAAGAAAGACGGCACGAAAAGGTCTTGCTTTCCCCACCCCAAGACCTTGCACCAGAAGGGCTTCGAATTCAAGGATTCCATTTCCTCGACTTCAGGACTCAAGTCGAAAGTGGAAAGTGGGAAGGAGGCGGGCGCGAAGGGGAAAAAGAAAGAAAGGGAAGTGGGTGGAAGGGAAAGAAGAAACGGAGATGGGGCGGATGCCTGCGCACAGCCAGGAGCGGACGCGAAGGGCTCCTTTCGGGCTTTTGATCTGAATTTCGCCACTCGTTTTAAGATTTTCCTTTTACTCCCACAAGCGATAACAAATGCGATTGGACTGACTTTCCCGAATGGAAGAGTGGGAAGGACCCAGAGAGTGGGGGTGGTCCAGCCCCGCCTACTGGGGGATGGGGCCACCTCCACTCTCCCAGCCCGCGCCTGGGGACCAGCGGCGCTGGGCGCTGCCCGCGGCGCCGGGGTTCACCAGCAGCCACGTGGGTTGGAGCTGCAGTTCCCAGCCCCAGACTGGGGTGACTTCCTAGGCTCAGAGACAGCTACGCAGCCTCCCCGGCAGCCCGCGCAGCTGGGTCCCCACCCGCCCATGCCACTGGGGGCGGGGCGGGAAGGCGGGGCCAGGCTTAGCGGAGAGCGCCAGGGGTTGGCTGCAGCTGGAGCAGAGCCGACTTACATCCAGACGGCGCTAAACGGGCTTATTAAAAGGCTGTTTGATTCTTCCTTGCTTCTTGGGAGTGGTAGGAGGGGTGTAGGGTTTTTTTGCCTCGAGGCAGGGGGGAGATAAAGTTTTACTCTAAGCTTACTCTATTTTTTGGCAGAAAAATGAGACGAGTTTATACTGTGTTCCATATATTGACTTTGAAAACACATCCAGGTCGGTTTAAAGACCATTTTTAGTCAATTAAAAGATTAATCGCGTTCCAGACTGTCATAAAGAGCTCGTCTAGAATGGCAAAGGATTGCCATTCGCCGGGACTAAGAATTCCAAGAGTGCAAACGTGAAGGGTGTAACTCAGGTCCTCGTGCGTCAGTCGGGAGATGTCGCTGGGGCCCGGCCCACTGTGGGAGCTCAGCACATATTTATGAAATGACTGAAGTAGAGAACCGGGGGGACGTGGAACTGATGAGACGCAGCTACTTAAAACTGCAGTTTGAATTCTTCTACTCTGCTTTATCTTGCAAAAACTGGGTTTTGATGATCTGTCACCTCAGACGCTGCACTTAATTGATCTGCTTTTCTTTTTTGTTTTCTTCTAAAAGCTGCGACTTAAATTGTTTTAAGTACTTCTCGGCATTTGTACCAGACCCATTGTGAAAATGAATATTTTTTCCTAGAATAGGATGTTGGGAGTGTAACATAAAAATAGGAAGATACCAATGGAAGCAACCATTAATTTGGAGATAAAAGTGGTTCCCACCTTGGAGAATATAGGTACCTTGAAATTGTAGGAACAGCGTGGCAAGGAGAGGGTATCAGAGAACCTGACTTCTAGTTCTGAGCTCTAAGTAAAGAAAGGAATATTTTGTAATTGTATATGCCTGTTCCCATTAATACTGCAGAGTTCCAATGGATTCCAAAGTGATTGAGCAATTACTTCCTCCAGCAGGAAGTCCACAGTCCTTAATCTTCTTGTGGGTGGTGGGAAGAGGACAATCCCTAGGATTTATGTAAGCGTTCGAAGTTTTGTTTTTCTTGGTAGATTAAAAAAGAATTAAAGTTCTTTTAAAATTGTATTTCCTGCTTTTAAGAATTGTTTGAAAAGAATCCTCTTAGATTTATATGTGTTTATGGATGAAGGTTCCTTCTTTTTCTCTGTGCTTGCAAACTGGAGGGAGATAATGCTGATGTTCTAAAATGTCTGTATCCATACCCTTGTAAATTCTGTTTGGAGAGGATCTTGAGTCAAAGCTGAATATGATTACTGTTCAGGATACATCCATTGTTCTCTTTTTCTTTATGTTATTATGCCTAAATGCTTTGGGGTTAATGATTGATCATTTAGTTGAGTTACAGAGCTTTTGAAAGTGCAAAGATCAACTAACACTGCCTCCCAAAGTCATATAAGTAAGCTCTCCTTTCCTGCAGAGATTTAAACATTTTTGCTGATTTTATTCCTGGACAGATATCTCTAGACACTGTATTTAAGATGGGTTATTGCCTGTGATGGAGCAGAACTTTTTAAGACACATGGTCTTTTTGAGGGAAAGAATGAGTGACTGTAGTAGGCTATTTTTTTCACCACCCACCTATAGAAACCAGTTAGAACTGACAAACAGTGTTAGAGGTTACTGGCTGTGGTCTCAGAAAATAGGCTGATTGTTGCATAGGTCTCTACTTTACCAGAAAACACAGAGCATGCACGCTCTCTGATTTGGAATCAGAACAAAGGACAGTAGAGATAAATGCCTGGGCCATGTTCCATTTCAATTAGTGAATTTTTGCCAGTTTCCTCTTGTAGCCTACTTAAGAACATATGTGTATATATGTGGATATATATAATTTGTGTGCATACGTACATATTGTACATATATAGGCTCTATCTTTGTGTGTGTGTTTGGGGTTTTTAGACCCTGCTAAGTTTTTATCACTGAATGTGTAAGAGCTGGTGTATTTCACTGGTCAGTAGAAATAATCTTTGTCTAATTTAATATTATCAGTTATGTTTCCTTATTGAAACTTCTCTGGATTGATTTATCATCTCTAAAGGGGTATATATGTTGATCTACATTTAAATTTATACTTATTTCTGTATCTATATCCCTCCTACTTTATTCTTTTAAGAAGTTTGATTCTTAGTCTTATGTCTATAAAATAAAGATTATGTATTTTAAAATAAATCCATGTCATAAAATAAACCCAGTGCCATGTATTTGTCACTAAATTACTTATTTGACATTACCTGAGGTATAGTGAAAGAATCACTAGACTTGGAATCAAAGTTTAAGTTCGACTCATCAGCTGAGAAAACTAAGTTGAGAAACAGCTTCTGGACCTTCAATAACACAGTCTATTAAGTGAATCCACAGTTATAAAGATCTAAAGAGTAAATAGCTGTGAAAAGTCATCCAAAAATATTAAACTGTATAAAAAAGGGATGTTAATATGTCTATAGGATTCATATTAATTTAGTTTTATAATCTTAAAAATACTTAATTATCCAAAACCATTTATTTCCTCCTAAGTTTATGAAATGAGTTGGAGAGGGGCACATTGTTTTAAAAATTGTCTAGTTTCATGGATCAGAAGACAAATTCCATAAATTGACTCAAATAAATGTGAAATTCAGTGGAAAAAAAAATTGATGGGCCTATTCAGATTAAGAATCAATCGGTACTTAATTTCTCATTTTGAAAGAAATTTAAGATGAATCAAATGTGAAATGTAGGGAAGGACATCTTTTAAAAGATGATGAGAAGAAATCATGGGATTATTATTATTATTATTATTGAGACAGAGTCTCACTTTGTTACTCTCTGTAGAGTACAGTGGCATCACAGCTCACAACAACCTCAAATTCTTGAGTTTAAGCCATTCCCTTGCCTCAGCCTCCCAAGTAGCTGGGACTACAGGTGCCTGCCATAATGCTCTGATATATTTTTTTTTAAGAGATGGGGTCTTGCTCTTGCTCAGGCTGGTCTTGAACTCCTGAGCTTAGGCAATCCACCCACCTTGGCCTCCCAGAGTGCTGAGATTACAGGCATGAGCCACTGCACCTGGCCAAATCATGGGATTTTTCAAAGGTGAACTGGAAAACAAGTTCCAGTGTTTATGTTATTCTAAGCAAAACATAAAACCCAGAAGCCACCCTAGAAAATAGTGATAAGTCGACTAAATAAAAATTGAATTGCACAAAAATAAATGACATGTTTGGAAAGCATCTGCAACATATGAAGGATAAAGAGCTAATAATTCTTGATAAAACATGAACTTTTATAAATAACCATAGGAAAGGCCACATCTATCAAAAAATGGGCGAAAGTTATATATGGGGAGTGTCAGAAAGAGATGTAATTTTTTTAATTACAGGGAAAGTTTCTCAGCTTCATTCATTATTAAAGAGATAGTCATTAAAATACCAATGATACCTACACTTTTTTTTTTATCAGTCAGAGCAGTTATGATAAAAAAGTTTGATGAGCATTTGTTTTGGCCACATGGTGGAGAAATCACATCTCCCATAAACCACGGTGAGGATGCAAACAGGTTCTTCTTCTTTAGAAAATAATTTGGCAATCACCTTTTTTTTTTTTTTTGGACAGGGCCTCACTCTATCGCCCTTGGTAGAGTGCCATGACGTCACACAGCTCACAGCAACCTCCTACTCCTGGGCTTAGGCGATTCTCTTGCCTCAGCCTCCCAAGTAGCTGGGACTATAGGCGCCTGCCACAACGCCCAGCTATTTTTTTGTTGCAGTTCAGCCGGGGCTGGGTTTGAACCCGCCACCCTTGGTATATGAGGCTGGTGCCCTATCCACTGAGCCACAAGCACTACCCTACAGTCACCTTTTTTTTCTTTTTTTGATTCACTGTCAAAACCTTTTGAAGAATCCATACATACTTTAACCTAGCAATTTCACTTCTAGATATCATCATAAAGATATTGATATAAATGACATCCATTTCCCACTTAATAAGATCAAGCATAGAAGGCAAATAGTGTACCTTAATGACTGAGGATATGGGTGCAGGCTTAAGGGAAATGGAGAAGTGGAAGGGATGCCGGGGACTCTGAGGAAGAGGCAACGGCAGTGTAGTTCTAAGGCAGCTAAGGCCAGTCCATGCTCCCTAAGGATGTCTTCTGCAGCACTATTTCTAGTATCAAAAGTTTAGAAACATGAAAAGGCTTATCATAGGGAAGTGGATGAATAAAACTTGCTACATTCATCTTATGAAAAAGCTATGCAGCTGTTAAAAGTAACATAGAAATATCATACTTGCTGATATGGAACATTCTCCAAAATATGCTGTGTTTCAAGTGAAGAAAGTAATGTATAAAACTGTATCTAATTATGTAAAATGGGTATTTATTCTTTCTTTTAATAAATATTTACCTAGGTCTTATGGTACAGGAGTGAATAAAACATCAGGGATTGCTCTCTTGGAGCTTCTGTTATGGTGGGTAGAAAAAGGAAATTAGCAAATATATATGTACAATGGTGACATGTGCTATGATGGAAACAGAACATAGGAAAGGAAATAAGAGTCTGGTACATCTCAGGTGGAGTAATGAAGGGTCATCAGGCAGAGAACAGAGTGCTTAGGGGCAATAACGTGAAAAAGCTTAGTCAAATCCAGGTTCAGGAATCCAGTTGCAGGTTAGTTCTAAAATGCCATTGCTCTTGTGTAGTAAATTTATGAGATTTCATGTCTAGACCATGTGATTTCTCTCTGCATTATGGCAGCTCTTCCTGTAAGAAAGAAACATGGAGCAATGTGATAGGAGATGCTCATTCCATGCACTTTGTGGCTGAGGTATCCTAGACAGTTCCTTGTCCAGGGTAACTAATCAGCAGAATGGTAGACAAAACCACTGTGTCTGTGTCCTTAAGTCACCCCTCACTGAGCTGGGCTTCCCCAAGATCGAGAGAGAATACTAAATATCTATTTAATAGAACATTGGCACCCTCTCTGAGGCTGCCCATCCCTGCGTGGCTCTTGTGTTCTCTGCAGACATTTCTCCTGAAAAGGAATTCTGTTGACCTTGCCTCTTGTGTCTCCCAGGCAATTAAACAGTCTCAGTCAGCTGTACCTTGATTGATCAACGACTTTCTCCACTTCTCACTGACTACAGTAAGTGTAGTAGGAAGCTGTATCTAGGTGCTGGCTGTCATATCTCTCAGGTCTTTCTGCGCAGACAGATTTGCTATCACTAACAGACTGTGCTTACAGAACAGCAGAAGAATGGGAATGGGGGTTGGAATGGAACTAAAAACAAAGAAAGAGACTTTAGAACATTTCTCACTTAATAAGATCAAGCACAGAAGGCAAATAGTGTACCTTTATGACCAAGGATATGGGCATAGCCTTAGGAGAATTGGAGAAGTACAATGAATACCATAGACTCTGAGGAAGAGGCTTTGGAAATGTAATTCTAAGGCAGCTAAGGTCAGTCAATGCACTTTTAGATATTTACTAAAGAGACAAATGATCATCTGTTAATTCATAGGTTGGAAACTCAGGTGCCTAGAGGGGCCAGGCACAGAGTAGAAATGGATCAGAGGCTAAGTGGGGGCAGTGATGACCTCACGTACACAGACCCAGAGGGAGAGGTTCCAATAATTAGAGCTTATGATTGACTGCCTGGACTATGGACTTAGCATTGCTAGATCTTTTGATATTTCAAAAGAAATAAGAGATCTGGGACGCAGTGTAAACACTAATTTTTAATTCGGAATAACTCATGCAAATATATTTATGCAACTTATTCAAATGATCTTTTCTTTGTATTTTTAATGCATTGGCTTCCTTCTCTAGCCTAGTCTTGGGGGTCGTCTTTGGGCACATGGTGAGTACAGTTGTTATGCCTTTATAGATAAAGGAGGAGTTAGGCTTTTGGGATCCGTCTTGGGTAGGAAATTTGGATGCAGAAGACCCATTCCTGGGTCAGGATTATAACTTCTCTTGTATTTTTATGAGATTAGACCCTCTAGATACTGACAAATATCAGATATTATTGGGTTATGATAATTGAATTCAATGGGATTGATTCAAAATTGGCCCCACTTGCCCATATTCAGAAGGAATTGTTGGCACATCATTTCAGTGTTTCTAAATAGAAAGAGAGACACTGGTCATGCCTTGGTCTCTGAACATTTCTCAAGCGTCCACTCTGATCCTGATACTATAGAAATGCTAGGGATAAGTTGAATAAGATACTCATGCTGTCTTCCAGAGTCTACTATTCTAGAGAGAAGATAAAACTTGTTTACAAATCAGGATTCAAAGTACATAACAATAAGTTACAGGGCAATTTATTATAAACACCAAGTTGCACATTGTTACTATAAGGGTAACATGGGTTATAATTCTCAAATCCAAGAGCTTCAGTTATTTTTATTTTCATTATTAGTGAAATGAAGCCACAATTAGAACATCTGTAGAAAGCTTGAATTGGTAATTTTGATAATAAATATTGAGTAGTGAATACATTGTGTATCATTGAACTACATTTTGTATGCATTGTTTTATCACTTCTCTCAATTACTCCAATAATTAAGTACTAATTTTCACTACCAAATAGCTACAGAAAACGAGGCTTAGACAGGTATAGCAATTTATCCCAAATCACAGAATGAATGGAGAGAATGCAAAACTTGAATTCAGGACTGTTTGATAGTAAAACCCAGACTTTTAAAATTATGCTTACAAAGATTTACTGAACCAAAGAAAAAAGAAAACAAAAATAGAGAAAAAAATTTTTCTTGAAGGAAAGTAGGAAATTATTGTTTATAAGGGTAATTAAAGAAAGGTTTCTTATTTTCCCTGAAATACAGCACTAAATAACAGCATTGAGATGTAGGTACATACTTCCTCCTATAATACAAGAAATCCAGAAATGTAGCAGCATTATGCATTTCCCAGTTAGTGCTTAACAAAGGCTATTAGGATATCTGAGTAATTATGTGATGAATAATAAATTAGCAGGATTAATCTAGGATTATCAGCTCTATGCTTTTCATTGTGAATTATCGGTTGGCCTATAGATGGAAAATGTGGTCTCTCATGTATTAAGCTAAAAATGCTTTTCAGGAATTATTTAGAATTATAGAGTTTATAATTTTGTTTTTAAAAGGTCCTAACCCTTATTTCAAGATTTAAAAAATGAAATGCAAATAAAGAAATCAAATGCAAAATAACATTAAGGTATAAGAAATAGTTGTCATAAATTGAAATTGAAGTTGAGCACCAATTAGACTCGTATTCTTTATCATTTACTTCTTTTTCAATTTAGGTTTCTTAAATAATACAGAATTAGTAATTTTCTTCTTTTTTTTTTCTTAAATTTTCAGATTGATATGAGGGTACAAACATTTAAGTTACAATGTTTACATTTGTTAGGATGAGTCCCTGTTGTAATATCTCACACCCAGGAGGTGTGTCATATACCCTTACATTGTGCCCATTAGGTGGGAGCACACCCATCACCCCCCATCCTCCCTTACCCTTCCCTCCCTCCCCCGCCCCCCAACTTGAATAGAATTGAGTTTTTCTCTTGTGTGGGCATGTATCAGATCTTCCACTGGCTTCATATTGATATTGAGTACATTGGATACTTGCTTTTCCATTCGTGTGATACTTTATTTAAAAGAATGTGTCTAAGGCAGGTTATAAGGAAGTTGTGTAGGGTTTCAACTCAAATATGTGTCCTTTAGGATGTCTTCAGCTGTAAACAACAAAAATCACCAATTTTATTGGGTTAAAGAAATAAAGAAATCTATTATCTCAAATAAAAAGAAGTTTAAAGGCATGGCCCACTCTAGGGCTTGGGATCTCATGCTTTATATTTCCTGTTTCTCCCTCAGCTTCATTCCCAGAAGCTCTCATATACACGCACAGATGCAAGATCCCTACAATAGTTCCAGGAGAAATATCCCATCAGGATAATGTTCGATGAAGAAGAGTGAGCATCTCTTCTTTTCTTAACATGAATCTGTCCTTCCCTGTAGTCCCTCCTTGGAACAGAAATCCCCTCACATATCATTGGCCAAGACTGTATCATATGCCACCCCAAAACCAATTTTTGGCAAAGGAAATGGGACCACTGTAATTGACTCAGGACTTTAGATTATCCGCTTGGGCTGGAATTTGACCTCTAAAGTATATGGCTACATGAAGGACAGAAGTCAGTAGAACAGAACCGAGTTTTATTAGAAAGGAGAAAGAGAAACAGCTTCTGGGAAGACAACCGACACCGGCTATTATAGAATAGTTCTGAATGTCACAGGAAAGGCACAACTGTGCATACCAGATACTCTCCTGCCATTCTTCCGAATGTTGGGTCTTTGGTTCTAGATGGTCCTCAATGCTGGTATTTATCCTCCCTAATTATAGTTTCGTAGAAACTGGAGTTGGAAGGGACCATTCTGAGACCAGATCATTAAATGTCTTCCCTAAAGTCATGCAATAAGTTAATGGCAAGCCAGGGCAGGGTTTCTTAACTCTTAGTACAGGGTTTTTTATTTCATTCTTTTCTCTTGAGACTTTAGCACTGTTGGAACTGCTTTAAAACTCATGGCAAACTCTGGTCACTTTTGTAATTAACAGCTCCTTATAATACGTTTATTTTGTTTGCTCAGCCAGCCAGCAACTAAATGTGGTCTGTGCTTTAAGAATCCTGCTGAGGTCCTTACTTCCTGTTTTGATGCCATGTGCATGAACCACCAACCGGTTCCTTCTCACCTCAGAGTTGATGCGGATTTCTTTCTTTCAATATCTCTTTACGGCTCTCCATCTTCACTTGCTCCATCTGCAATCAGCTTTCTGTATCTCAACAGACTTTATGGTCATTTCTTCCTCTTAGGCTGTGGTCTCCATTGTTCTACTATGGGCTTCCCCTGGTCGTTGTCAGACACCGCCACCTTTTCAGAGTCCAGAAACTGTGTTCTGAAATTAGTTTGGTAACTTCTGCATTGGATGACATTCAAGCTAATAATTACAAGTTCCCTCGTGTGTTTACAATCCAAGAGGAGCTGCTTATTACCTCCAATGCACAAATAGCATGTGATTTATGGCCTGCCACAAACCTGAATGGTGGTGATTTATTATTTTGTGTTTTTCCTCATTTCTAGGACAAGATGTTGATAAATATAAAGAGCATCTTATGGATGTGCTCAACCTTAATAGCAACCCATGCACTACAAAAAGGTAAGTATGGCCATAATTCCTTTATGCTAATTGAAAGAAAAATGTAAGGACCAGATTACGGAATAGCAAAATAGAATCACTAGGATAAAAACACGAATTTTTCAACCCTTTCAGTGTTGAAAACTATTAGATAAAGTATTATTAGGCTGAAAAGCGTGGTTTTAAATAAATAAATCAAAACAGGATGCTGAAGATGCAGATTGTGTTCAGCTGCGCAAAAAGGTTCATCTATAGCAGGCATCCTCAAACTTTTTAAACAGGGGACCAATTCACTGTCCCTCAGACCATTGGAGGGCCAGACTATAGTTTAAAAAAAAAAAACTATGGACAAATTCCTATGCACACTGCACATATCTTATTTTGAAGTAAAAAACAAAATGGGAACAACTACAATTCACACCAACTCATGTGGCCCGCGGGCCGTAGTTTGAGGACCCCTGATCTATAGCATTGGAGACATTTTAAAGTTTCAACATCTTTAATAGTGTTTCTCAAAGACTTTCTTATACAAAAGAAAGATTCTTTAGCACACAGGAAATAAAGTTTAAAAAGGTTCAGGAAGATAAAATTGATAGCCAAGTTTTTACCCCCACCTCCCTTTCTTTCCTTTGCTTTTTAATATTATTCATTTATTTTTTATTTTTGGACATCTTTTCTTTAATTTTTTTATTTTTTTATTGTTTGGGATTCATTGAGGGTACTTTTCTTTGCCTCTTAAAAGGCACGTGCACTGTTTTTCCTGTCTTTCAATTTTATATCCATCTAATAAGATTTCTAGAATCCAAGTTTCATTATTTGATATATTCAAGGAGCTACCAAAGAATTTGAAGAAAGATACTATCCTATGTTCCACTGCTCTACTTCTGTCTAATCGACCTCTCAGACTCAGATTCTATTTCTTCCTCATGCTCACATTATGCTTTAGACTCACTGAAATAATTTACACATGCACAGATTTCATCTTTTCTGGTTTTCTGTATGGATTCCTTTAGCTTGGCACTTGTCTTATTTTCTACAATTCTACTTTGATTCAGTGTTTGAGACTGGAAGTTGAAGGATCACTCCATCTCCACCCGTCCATCCATTCATTTTCCCATTCACTCATTCATTGACAATATTTTTTGAATACATTCTTTGTGTCAACTATTGCTCTGAGTATCTGGGGATATACCAGTGAAAGAGTCACATAGTGACCTAGTTTTCATTAAATTCAGCCCCCTAACAGTAAGAGGCAGGTAGTACACAAGTACACAATCAGATACTCTGTGATTGATGGATGTAAAGCTGAGTAACATACTAGAGAATGGCCTGGCTTGGGGGAGTTGGTAAGGAATCTCTGAGAAACTAATGTTTAAATTGAGATGAGAATGAGCAGGAGCCAACCCACCAACATCTAACCCTAAGTCAGGAAAAAGCATAGTGAATGTGAGTGGCAGGAAGGTCATGGTAGTTGAAGAGAAGTGACCCAGAGGACAGTAGGAGATATGGACGTAGAAAGAGGCACAAAGCTGCTCATCCAAGTGATGACAGCACCTGACACTTGGACAGGACTTCCTAGGAGCCGGAAGCTGTATTTAGTGCTACGAACTCACAGAAACATCTGCTACCCGTATATTAAATAGAGGAAACTGAGGCCCCAGGAGGCTAAGTAGCTTGCTCAAAGTCCCACCCCCAGTAAGTAGCAGAGCTAAGGATGAACCAAGGAGGTCCCGGGAATGTGTGCTCTTCATCACCAGGTTACATTTCTTATCTGCATAGGGCATGTTAGGCTTTATAAAACCCTAGATTCTATTTCAAGGGCCGTAGGAAGCACTGATCGGTTTCAGCGAGTGAAAGACGTGTCGAATGTTTTGAAAGTTCCATTTATGCTGTTCTACACGGATTCCATCATATGAGTAGCAGCAGGGATATATCACTTAGGAGCTTACTGCGGTAGTCTGTGCAAGAAGTGGGCAGCTGCGGGCAGTGGGGATGGGGGGTCTCCAGGGGCTGGAGGATGATGCAGACCCACTGACGGGTGTGTGAAGGCCTGAGAGGGATGAAGGAGGAGCTGAGTCCGGGGACAGCTGTTCTTTTCCTTTCTGGCCTCCCCATTCCCTTTTCCAGCCACTTTAAAGGCCCTCCCCGTGTTCCCCTGGTCGCCTGTGCTGAAACAGCCATCACAGCACATGGTATGCTCTTGTGATAACTTATGCTCTATTTTTCTTCCTAGTAGACTGTAAGCTGCATCAGGGCCTTTGTCTTCAGCAGAATGCCTGGCACACTGCCAGCACGTAATCATTTTATGTGTGGACTGAAGGAGTTAATGAATACATAAATGAACGAGTGCCACAGTGAACGACCCCGATGGCTCTCAGAGTCCAGGCTCCACCAATCAGATAATACCCCAAAAGTGTCTTCCTCAAAATTTTAGGGAAGTGAAGGTGAAGGTCACAGAGAGCCAAACACAACAGTCCCCAGTGAAGAGGGAGGATGCAGAAAAGAATGTGAGAAAAGGAGTTGGTTTGGGCAGTCGGGATGGGAAGGGGGGTTAGGAGTTGGTTTGGGCAGTTGGGATGGGAAGGGGGGTTACAGAGTGGGTGGCCACCATCGCGTCACTCGGGGTTGGACTTCCACCTAGGACGAAGAAAGAACTCACACGACAAAAACCAAAACAAAATAAAACAACTTACTGTGTAACTCCTTTGTGGTATTTTTAAAAAATAATTATACAAACCAACAATATTAGGTAATTTCTACATGTCTGTACCTATTCTTTTTAATCCATGATCACTATTGAGAGGTAATCAGTTTGGGGCTAATTTTAGGAGAATTTTATTTTTTCATATGAGCAATGAAAGTAAAAATACCTAAGTTCCACATTAAGCTTTTTTTGCCAAGTGCATAAAGGGATTATACAACAGTAACTTGTGGAGTCAAAAGAAGTACTTTTATCTTAGGGTTTTCTCCATTTATTACCAGGCACCCCCGAGAGGCCAATGGGCACCTTGTCTGTTGTTACTGGCTTTATTTTTCACACAAAAAGAACTTTTGGCTTTAACAATATCTACTGTCTTGGGTTATAAATTACCTTAATTATTGATAATCTAGTATTGACCTTTTTAATTTTGATATTCCTCCATGAATAGAAAATGGAGCCATGCCCTGTCATGAGCAAATGAATGAAATAGATGGTGATATTTGTCACTTGAATGAGTGATAAATGCCCATATTCTCAACCTCACGTTTATTTGACTAAGGTCTATATGTGTGTGTGTGGTCAAATTGTGCAGGTGGAATTTACATCATTCTTACTCCGCAGAATCTACTGACAGAGAATAAGGAGTAGTTGATAATTCATTCTTTAGAGCTTTGTCCCATACTCTGCTCATTTTAGACCACAAACCATCTGGTGGGAACAGTGAACTTTTTGTTAGGATTCATTTTTATTACTAGCATTGTCAGAGTTTCAAACAAGTTCCTGTAGGTAGCAGACTATTTAGAAACATACATAGGCCACAAACACTATTCTCTGAACTGCTAAATTTCTTTGTTAAAATATTTAGATTTAGTGAACTTAGTTCTCATGACCAAATACATTAAGACCCAAGATTTGACACACAAAAGATGTGATCACACAGCTCTTTGTTAATCCTGCTGTTAAGATTGGATTCTACATAAATATGTATTTAAATCCAATCAAAGCTTTTAATTTTCTTATACCTATATACATTCAGAACAATAAATAGCCCTTGGGAAATTTCCTTGTGACATTATTTTGTTCCAATGCATCTTTTTGTTATAGCCCAGTTATTTAGCAATGCTCTAAGTTTCAGAAACGTCTCTATTAAACAGATTGGGCTGAATTTCATGTCTGCCTGAAACATCTAAAATCATGAAAAGAACTATAATTTAGTAATAGATATTAGAGAATTTAAAGTGATTCATCTTAAACTAATTATAAGGAGATCACAAAGAGTTTCATAATTTAAAACATAATTGAGGCTGATGATAAAACTTTATATTTCCATTAAAAAGCAATATTTTATTTGGGGCAAAGTTAATCATCTAAATAATTCTTCAGGAAGGAAAATGAAATTTCCTAGAACATACAATAAATGTAAATTCGGAAATTTTTAGATCACAAAACTCTCATGCTTTATCTTCTTAGAAACTCTATTCTTGGCAAGAAAAAAATGATCCAGATATCTGGGTTCAGATAACAGGAATAGGAAGCAGGTAGGAGTTACTTTCAAGGCATCCCCTGAGAACTTTGTGGATTTATTAAAAAAATTATAAAATTAGTAAAAGGTTTCAATTTAGATACTGATTAAAGAATTGTAGAAATAAAGATGGGTCTAGGGCAGGGCCTGTGGTTCAGCCCAGGAGTTGGAGGTTGCTGTGAGCTGTGACACCACAGCACTCTACTGAGGGTGATAAACTGAGACTGTCCCCCCCCCAAAGGAATAAAATGGGTCTAGAGTAGACTCTGAATGGGAACTAAAACAAAGACTTCTGTAGCTTAATTTAGGGACAGGGGCAAGAACACCAAAGCTAAATGATTTCTTGATGAGGTGTCAGAAGACGCTGTGTTCTGGCTCAGGTCTGTCACCAGCCAGCTGGGAGCTTGTTCCTTCCTCTCAGGGGAGCATCCGTAATAAGGAACTGGACTCATTTTACTCTCACGGTGAGCTTTAAGTTAGAGAATTTATTGTATAAGCCAAAGAGACCATTAAAAAATGAAATTATCCCCTTGCTATTATATTCCAAAATTCTAATAGTCTTAGTAACATTTTAAAGATTAACTTGCTACAGCTAACGTACACACTTCATTTTATTTTTATTTAATTGTATTAAGTCCCTAACATCTGTTTTAAATAAGCTATGTGCAGATTTATAAAATGATGAACAAATGCGTGACAGCAGTAACCATCATAAATTTGAAATAGATTAGTGATTCCTATAGTAAATATACTAAGTAGAATACTGTATTAATTATTTAAAATTTATTTGTGCCATATAAAAGATTTTATAGATCAGTCCTTTTAGAATTAAAATTTCAATCTCTCAGTAGAGAATTTTTAATATCTCCATAATCTTTTCCTACAGTTTGCCAAATGACTTATCTCCATCGTTACCTACATCTCTATCATTGATGAAGTTATCTGTCTATGTCTACGCTACAGTGATATCTATACCATTTCTGATGCGTGTCCATGCTGAGATATACTGATATTTTTGGCCCCTAACATAATAAGTGTTAGATACACACTATTCTGTTAATTACAAATCATTATTTCACTTCACTAAGGGGCTACTATTAACTTGTTAACCATAGTTTCATGGAGTGAGTGTTGCTTGTGCATTAATGACAGTTTCCTGTATTACCAATGCATTGTGTGGCCTAATAAGAGGCTAGAAAGTAGGGAGGTCGGCGGTGGGGAGATGGATTCCTATAGGAGGGAAAGGAACATGTTCTTTTGTATGGAATGGTGTTCCACGTAGTGAGTGTATTCTTCATCATTCAAAGTTTAAAGGGATCCTGCAGGTACGTACGTAGGAATGACCAGAAGCCAGCGTTCCCCTCAGCATATAATTGAGAGGTGATGTTTCACTGCAAAGTGATTGAAGCTGAATTTGTCATTATGGTGAAAGCCTTTGGTTCCAACATGGGACCTAAGAGGGTCCTTTAAATCTTAGACTTCCCCTCACACCAGTCCTGTGAAGTGCTTTTTGAAAATTCTCACTTCCCCTTTGCATTTATTTTCATTCTTTCTAAAGTTATTTGGTCATTATCTTTAAAAATCTTTTTTTGTCTTCTGACCTGTAGGTGTTTTCACCTTTCAAACACTCTTCCCAACATCGGTGCAGTTTTTCCAACCCAGACCCAGAAAAAAGCTTTCCTGCTAAGGGCGTCCTCTCTGGAAGAGCCTGATTCTCACCTCATCCTTTGCCCTTGGTTGCTTTTCTTCTTATACTTGACTCATCCTTTGCCCTTGGTTGTTTTTCTTCTTATACTTGACTCATACTTTGCCTTTGGTTGCTTTTCTTCTAATACTTGACTTCTTTTATTGCTTATTTTGTTAATGTTAAAAACTAAGTTACAAATATGTTTAAATGAACACCATATTTAAGCACATAAAAATAAACATTATTAATCCCACCCAGTCTTTGTTATAAAACAGCATTGAAATTATCTACTCATCTCTTTACATAAAATCATTCTAATGATTTCATATTACAGATGTAACCAAACCATTATGAAGGTTTCTTACCCCTTCACATATTTAATAGACTCAGTGTTGATTTTTTAGAACTGTTAATTTGCTATTGTCTCTTTCCTCTAGGCACCGTGGGAAAAAACCCACCGGTTCGGGGTGTCCTCTCTGGAAAAGTCAGCCTGTCTTGTCATTTTTCAACCTTGCCTACTTTGCCACCCAGTTCCAACACCAGCGAATTTCTCAGAATCAAGTGGTCTAAGATTGAAGTGGACAAAAGTGAGAAAGATTTAAAGGAGACGACTGTCCTTGTGGCCCAAAATGGGAATATCAAGATTGGTCAGGGCTACAAAGGGAGGGTGTCTGTGCCCACACACCCCGAGGACGTCGGTGATGCCTCCCTTACCATGGTCAAACTGCGTGCCAGTGACGCGGGCCTGTACCGCTGCGACGTCATGTATGGGATTGAAGACACGCAAGATTCCGTGTCACTGGCCGTGGATGGTAAGGCTTTTAGAATACACAGAAAGTGGTATAATATGCTAACTGGTTCAGAAGGGCTGTGAAACAGTACTTGGGAGTAACTGTTCGTGGTTTGGACAGTGGAAAAAAATATCCATCAGTCCAGTAATCGCTGCCTTTCACTAACGATGAACTGTTGGTTGTTCGGAGGTCAAGGCAGGTGACCTTTTGCCAACTACATTGATTTCATGAAGTGAAGTCTAATATACTGAAAATACTGAATCCCTCTACGGGGTACATAGTTCAATGACCATTACTCAGTGTTGAGACCTATCAACGATTATTTTCCAAGACTGTAAAGGCTCTTCTTACCTTATCATTTATTTTGCTAGCCTCAGATTGTAGTATTTTTGTTTTGTTTTTTGTCTTGTGTGTCTGTATACACGTATAGAAACATATTTACACACATATATACAAACACACACACACACACACACACACGCAACACCTTTCCCCCTTTTTTCTCATACTCTTAGTATGATTATAAAATCATTGAGTTTGCTCTTAAGAAATATCTTAACTTACTTTGAAGAAAAATTGTGCTTAGTAAAAACTATGATACATATCACAGTGTCTTAAAAAAAGGCTAAGATTCAATAAACATTTGCATTGGATCCCAAGAACTTAGTAAGGTTTTTAAAGGTTAATACACTAGTTGTTATCCATTAAGTCTTGCAATGAGACATTTTAGTTTTACTCTTCTTTCAGCGGTGGTTTATATGTCATTTGAATTTAAGTTAGGAGACAAAGCAAAGAAAAATTGCTTTAATTGGGTACACACATAATGCCATAGCTCTTGGAAGCACAATATTTTGGCAAGTTATTAAGCAAAATTCTAAAACCCAGACATGATGGAACAGATTTTCTTCCAGCCCTCCATTTCCCTATAAAATATTTACCTTTCAGAAAAATATATAAAGGGTTTTATTAAAACTCTTTCTTATGTAGCCAAAAGGAAATACTTTGAATTTCAGATGCAACAAATTCACTTTCTGAGCACACTTTCACATTTGCATGCTATTGCTTCCTTCTATAAGTCTATTTTTATGATGGCTAGGCATCCAATAAATATCCTGAACTCTTCTAATCTTATCATTTATTTTGCTAGCCTCAGATTGTACTACTGTGATTTCATTCCCTCTTTTGTTTATCTATCACTTTTTTTTTAAATCTCCAAAGCAGTTTAACAACTTCTTACCATTTTTCATCATTAAAGAATTAGCAATAGATTTGCCCCTTGCCCCTCTGAAACAATGAAAATCCTCCACTTAATCTCCTTAGCTCCATGGGGTCTTCAAATTATTCCAGCAATGGCAGATACTTATACAGATTGAAGTCCCCTGCCTTGGTCGAGGAGGCCCCTTTGTGCCCCCTTTCTGCCAATCTTCTGTGGACATGGAAGATTTTTAATTACCAAGAAGACTATCTGAAGCTTTGTGCAACACAAAACTTATCTAAAACCATTCAAATTCTTGCTTAAGCCTCAGTGATCATTTTAAGCTATCTCTTATACTTTCCAGGCTGCACCAGGTATACTTCCTGGAAATTTTAGAGAGGTTCTATAGAAAGTACACATTGACTTTTTATTTTACTTTATTTTACTTTTCTGCAAAGACTTCTCTTTGAGTCATGAAAGAACAGAAGTGGGAAAATGGCTGTGAGTTATCATGGCATCTACACAGTGTCTGTGTAGGTCCTTTTCTGTTGGCTCTGATGAAAGGTACTTACCTGTGAGTTAGCTGGTCTGTCCCCTAAGGTTCCTTTCCTGTCACACATTTGTCTTGGAAGACAGAGACGATCTGAGGATGGATGTGTAGGAGGCAGTCTTATAGCTAGAAGCCAAGCTGCTGAATATAGACTATTGTCAATCCCAGGAAATTCAGGCATTTACCAGGAATAAGAGGAGAGTGGCGTGTGTCTTGGAAACCACAATTCATTCCAAATACCAGGGTGGGTGGAAGTGTTCTTAAGTGATATGACTCTTTATAAAAAATCTCATTCATATGACCCAGCTGCCTCAATTTCTATTTTTCAGTGACTTCCCTGGCACATTAGTTTGATCCACTTCGGTGTCTTGTGGAAATGAGTCACCATATTTACTCCAGCTAAAAATGGAGACTCTCTTGTTGAAATGGGCAGAGGGAATCCAAAGCTCCACCCCCTCACCAGCTCTTTCCTTGCCCTTGGGACAAGTCCTTGAGCCCTAGGATGCAGCTCAAGACTACTAGTTTATACAATCCCTAAAATACAACAGAATGAAATTTGACAAAAGTATTAGGAGCTTCTACCAGGGGAGTGCAGACTGCTTTATTTCAGCATTTCTTTGTATAAAAATGATACATCGTATCTGTCATAAGGGAGACCCTGAGTTACTCAGATCAAGTGGTCAATATGCTACACATTTAGGCAGCACATGGTAGCCTATCCAGCATTTTGAAATCTTTACCTAAACTGATCTTCACACCAATCAAATAATGTAAGCAATATTAGTTCTCCTTCATAGAGGAGGAAATTAGGGCTCAGAGAGCTTGACATTTATATAGGCAAGGAACAAATTATGGATTGGCACAAGCCTTCTTACTCAGACTTAAGTCTAGTGTCTTTTCCATCCTGGCATATTGTATCTGAAGGTAAATATCTCAATGTTTTAAATTTGGAGATTTTCTGGCATTAGTGAATATTTTCATGAGACCAGTCTATTGAGTTGGTCCTGGGTAAAATTATGAAGCAGAAGTTGATCTTTGGGGCCCCTTAACTTTTTATAGTTTTAGCAGAGCCTACTTCCTTTAGGTATTTCCATGGTCCCCTGAGTAATTGCCCAGCACTTGGGATTTAGTGATTTAAATGTCTTTCTTGGATTGTGTACATGTTAACAGAAAATCCCTGGCTAGGAAACTTTCTAAGGAAGCAGAATGACATATGTGGAGATCTTAAAATCAACGTGATTTTGCATAATTCTACATAAAGTAAAAATAATCATCCTGATGTTATTACCGTGTTACCAATTAATTGGATGCATTGCTCCTGTGAGAAGTTTTGCACGGCGCGGTGGGAGATTTGAATATGTTGGTAACTGCTTCCTGTTGTTCTGCAGGGGTTGTGTTTCACTACAGGGCGGCGACCAGCAGGTACACCCTGAATTTTGAGGCGGCTCAGAAGGCTTGTTTGGACGTCGGGGCAGTGATAGCCACCCCAGAGCAGCTCATAGCCGCCTATGAAGATGGCTTTGAGCAGTGTGACGCAGGCTGGCTGTCTGATCAGACCGTTAGGTGAGAGGTCTGGGGGCACAGGCTTCACTCATTCATTTGGAAGTGAGAAGGACGTGCCACTTACTAGCCCTTTACCCCCTCAGGTATCCCATCCGGACTCCCAGAGAGGGCTGTTATGGAGATAAGATGGGGAAGGAAGGAGTCAGGACCTACGGGCTCCGTTCTCCTCAGGAAACTTACGACGTGTATTGCTACGTGGACCAGCTGGACGGTAAGCTGTTCAAGCTTCTGTAGCTTCCTTCGCAGTAGCAAACCGAGGCAAGGCGACGTGCCCTGGGACCGAGCACGTCTTCCTGCTCGTTTAGATTCCACGCAGCAGCATTTTGTTAAATGACCGTGTGATTTTGTGGCAAAATAAGCTGAAATTAAAGTGGCGAGAGAAGGAGGAGTGTGTCCACGGGCTGCAGGTTAGAAACGGCTTTGGCTAATGGCAGGTTTTCTCGTGGTCTTGCTGCTCTTGGGTTGTTTCCAATGCACTTTTAGAGCATTAAGAATAGAAACCCGTCAGGGCGGTACCTATTCTGGTGAGAACTTCAGGTAAAAATCCAGTGTTGACAAACCACAGCGAATCCAAGGGTTGATAAACATCCCGAAGCTCCACTAAATAGCTCTGTCAGCTAGCCCAGCAGGGATGTTTAAGTTTCTTTTCCTCATTCCTTTGGTACACTTACATTCAGAGAAATCTGAATTTCTTCAACCAATCAACCGACCAACCAACACATTAAATAGACTACCAGTCCACGTCAAAAACGCCTCCTGTGTGACAGATACTTCTCTGTTGTCAGGGATCAGAAGCCAGCTAAGAGGTAGCCCTTGCTTGAGTTCAATAGTGCCAACATTATCTAAAAGGCACGATGAAGTTTTATTATAAGGGCACATGACATAGAAGTTTCTGTGACTTTTGAAATGGATTTTCGTTTGTGTTCACAGGAATCGTAGAAGCCTAAGTGTATAAATAGTAGTATTAAATTGAATTATACTTATAATTTTGTCTGGGTACACACAAAAATAATGATAACTTTCTTATGTACAATGAGGGGATTAGACCAGGTAATTTTTATGGTTCCTTCCAGCATTAAAATTCTCTGGTTCTATGATTCTCTGGATAGAATAAATAACCACAGAGCCTGAAAGCTAGAATATAAGCAGCTTATATTTTTTAACTGCCTTGACTAAATTTGAATAGGAAGACCTGCTTTCAAGAAGAGCGCTTAGGTGTGGTTTTCTTGCTCTAAACAATCTTTTTATCACTATCATTTAAGATTGGTAAATGTATTGTCTAAACTAGAACTTCATTGTCGGTAAACGTATGTCACTCCGTCATCCTTGTCGGTGCCATTATGGCACCCCGTCACCGTGTGCAAGAAACAGCCCGTACACGGATTGTAAGTACAAGCTTGCAAGAGGTGGACTCCCCATAGGTGCAGGAGAGACTTGAGTAACCTCTACTGTGGCCTTTTATTGAAATGATATACAACAGGTGTAGGCAGTGCCCATACAAGGGCTACCTGCTTAAGGGTCGCTACGTGCTCTTTCCCCACCTGCTCAACTCCCACCCTGATTGCACCCCAAATGTTCAAGGTTCAACACCCACTTACTAACGACTGATCTTATCTTGTTAGAGCACTTAGTTGCTTGAGGCAGCAAAACATCTCCATGCTGGCCAGGAGATTGTCCCGTTCCCAGGGACTCCCTCAAGAGCTGGTGACCATTCCTATAAGCATGGTGCTCAGTCTCCTACACTTCATATGCTAACTACTTTCATTTTTGTATAGAGACAAAGGAAAAACGTAGAACATCTGAGCTGTAGGTGATACACACACACACACACACACACACATATAAAACTAGAGCTTTTCTCTTCCCTTTATTTTAACTGTTTTTTAAAAATAAAATAGGAGATGGTTAGTAAGGGAGGAATCTGGTCCTAGGAAATAAATTATATCATTGCTAAGGTGGAAATTCGTATCATTGTTCTAATTTTGAATAATATCTATATAAGGAATAGTCATAAAAATATTTGGAATGCTGGTAATACTGGAGCTCAACCAGAGATAGTTTTTGACAAAGTGTATGAAAGATCTAACTAACCTAAAAAATCTTTACAGAAGAGAGAGGGTACAAATCCATAGCCTGATCCAATATGAATAAGCATCTCAAGTCATCTCCCTAATGGATAGAGAGGCTTATGCAGGTGCGATGCCACCACTTGGAGGGTGTAAGTTCTTCTCACCCCCATGTGTCTGTTCCTCAGTTTAAACTTCTAGATTCTTACTCTCTACAAATACAGGGTCCCCAACTTCAAGAGAATTTTTTCAATTCCAAAGGAGGCTTCTGCAGAAGTTCCAGAAGTCCCAGGCCATCTACAAGAGCTGTTAGAAGCAAGTTTGACAGGTCTGGTGTAGGAGTCTCGCGGGGGGTCTGCTGGCCACACTGCACCCATTGAGACCTGGCCCCTTAGTCTGTTCCGAGTGTCCTATCAGTGTTGGGGAACTGGGCTCTGTCATTTGATGATCTGTGCATGGTCTGCAATGAGGAAGGATGTATTAGTCTTGTAGAGGTTCCTTTCCACCTTCATCAGCAGAGTCATTTCTAAGGCAAACATTATATGTTTTTGCCCCACTATAACTCAACTGTATTTGCCAAATTTACTTAGGATAAATGTTCTACATATTTGATGACTGGATACTTGTCATGTGGACTACAGCATAACTTTAATTCTGTTTTTTATGCCAAATCAGTAGAATTTGAGCTTTTTAATTTTAGAATGTAAACATTGGAAGAGAAAGATCAAGGAATGAGTAAAAATACTAATGCAAGCACTGGCTGAAATTTGCGTCAGCAAAGTAACAAGGCTTTTATTCATTTCATAGAGGAAACTTGACAAATTGGAGCCCAGGCAGCATGTTGACAATGACATTGTTCTGGAAATTGTTGCCTCCTTGTTTCTTGGCCCTTGGAATAATTGGCAAATCTTTGGACACTGCTTGTTTCTCTCTTGTCTTGAAATTGAAGTGAGATGGAAGTTAAAGAGAACTCTCACGGCCGATGATGTGAGGGGAAGATCCCGAGATTATTCTTGTAAACTTTTTCTTATTTATTTACTGAAGTAATGTCGTCTCTTTGAAGTAAAGACCATTGGCTAATCTGTGAAGATAGTTCTTTTGGAAAGCTGACTACTTAAAATTACATCTCGTATTTCAATTGCCACGTTGATAAAAGATTATTTGAAGGCAAACCAAAATTCTTCCTAGGAGACATTGCCATATTCACGAGCCTAATAATTCTTGCCTCTAAATTTCATTGTCCTTTGGGGAACCAAGTGTGTGTGTAAAAGAGATGCTGGGAGCAGTAAAAATTAGAGATACGGATGTACTCACAATGCCTGTGATGGAACCTATACCCAGGAGTTATCAGCCAAGGTGCATTCCTTTAGTTCAGAAGTTATATATTCCAGATAATCTAATGAAAAAAAATCCATTAAGTATAAAATGAAACCCTGCTCAAAAAGGCAATTAATTTTCTGTTTTAATTTAATTATTGATTGTGCAAAGACATTCAGTTGATCATGTCAACCTGTTTTATTTTCTTTTCCTTTCTTGTGTTATATTGTCTTTCTATAAAATTTAAATAATTACATTAAGTTAAATCCTTCCAAGTTTGAGGAAAAAATAAATCTGGTTCTTTTTCTATCACGGTGATTATAACAGTTACGCATATTCAATAAACATTTAGTAGAATATTCAATTCTAACCTCGTAGGTGTAAAAGAGCAATTACTTTAGCTACATCCGCTAGTAAGCATTTCAATGTCAGCTTGTCTTCTTAGATGTGGAGTAGAAGGGCTGATGGCCTTGTAGACATGATTCAGTAATAGAACACTGTCATTAAGAAATTAATGGAATTAAGATTCTAAAATAGAAATCTAGGAATTAGATACATAAAATATTCTTTATTAGGAAATTTAATATTTCTTGGTAAGGCAGATTTGGAAAATGTTGAGAGAGTTTGAAGGTAGCATTGAGATGCTTAAGTGGATTAGCAAATTCGTTAAGGACTGGAATAATAGGAATGGTAAAGACCTTGCGGAGAGAGGGAGAGAGGGCTCTTGGGAGGCTCAGCTCCTCATGAGTAAGAGGAAGGACCTCAACTGAGTCCCACTTCTGTCATTTGCTAGTTGTGAGATCCTGAGCAAGGCTCTTCTTCTCTAACCTCAGTTTCTTCTAAGAAATGGGAACCATAAGAATACTTACTTTTAAATTATGGCATGAAGACTGAATGAAACAACATGTAAAACGTGTATCACCATGTGTGGCACAAAGTAAGCGCTTCATCAATAATGGCTCATGTTATATAGCTTAGGGGAGGTATTTTTTTCAATGATTTCATAACAAGAAGAAAGGAGTTAAAATTGCAAGTCTAAACTAAGTTCAATATAAGAAAAATTTTTCTGACAATGAATATTGTTATCTGTAGAAACAATCTTGAGAGTCTATAAAATTTCTTCTCTAGAGATTTCTTTGAAATCGATCTGGTCTGAGATACAAATACAATGCTATATCCAAAGTCTGTTTGAGTCACGGTACTTAGAACTAGAGGAGGACTGGGAAGGGGCCCTTTAAGAAGAAGAGTCATTTTGAATATGATGAAGAGTTTAATGCTTGAACATTACTGAATAATGACACTGTGAGAAATATAATGCTTCCTCTAATAGCCCTCTTCAATTGTTTGAAATAAGTTTATTCTCTGATTGGAACATTAGCTTCCTGAATCAAATGTGGCTACTGTGTCTCTGGATAATTTAAATACTTCCAAAGAGCATTGTGAGTTACCTTATTCCTATGCTGAAAACCGGAAGTTTATTAGGAAGGATGTGTGTCCAGTTATAGCTATAACGAGAAATAATTGCTAAATAAGATAGTAGGTTGGGAAAAAATTGAGTACAACATAAATATTTCAGGAAAAAAACAAAACAAACAAACAAAAATCCCACTTATACTTTTTCAGTAAACTTCAATTGTTAGATTGACTCTTTGGTATCATTATGGTTGAAGGTACTTGTAAGAAAAGTTTCTTTTTTGTAGGCGTTTAATTCTCCCTGCAGATAAATGAGAGGGTGGCAGGAGAAGCCTGGCTGCCTTCTTTCATGGTTGACCCATTTGGTTCCCTTGCAGATGAGTCAGTATTTCCAGTTTTGTCCCCAGACCTGACGTGGGCAACTTAGGGTAGCTATATCCCATCCTCCTATGGCCTGAGTTTTCTGTGTGGCCCTGCCGTGTGGCTTTAATTTGGGGTAACTACTAGCCGACTGTTCCAATTCCCTGGCTTTTACACCAGCCCACCAGCTGTCTGAGAGGCCTGTGCTGTGGACTTTCTCTTTCATCTCATATCCCCTCCCTAAGTCCTACTTGGCCTTTCTCTCCCTTACCGTCTCTGAATCGTTAAATATATGATACAGTTACCCTCCTGCAAATATCTGCTTACGCTTTTCTCTCTCCTACTAGACTGTGGATTCTGGGAGAAGAGGAACTATACAAATTCATTTTTGTGTCCCTAATATGTCCTAAGACATGGTAGGCACTCCAGAGGTGTTGAATAAATAAATGAATGAAAGAATTTCTATCCAGACTCCCAGTGCCCTCCCTATTCACCAGGGCTTACACTTGCTCCTTGGACAGCTTCTCACTTCTCATCACTGTTCTTCTCAACAGCCTCATCACTGTTCTTCGTGCTACCTAAATTTTCATTGCTTTAGTTTCCCTATTATGTTTATTTTTGTCCAGTCATATGTAAATTATAAGCCAAATGTCTTATGGTTGTGAATGGGGCACAAAGAACACAAAAAGAACAAATGCACGAAAAACGATAGTGTTGATTTCTAGTTTGTCATTTCTTGCCCCAGAAATCTCTTTTGAATTCCCTACTCATATTTCTCGTTTGTGAACATTGTTGTGTTCCATCTCTTGTTTTAATTCTCATGAAGAGCTCCCAGTCCTTTCACAGTCGTTCAAGGGGACCTGTTTTACATCCATCAAAGCCATCCATCAAAACAGCCAACCTGTTTTACATGCATCAAAGTCACGTTGCCATGTAACTCTCCCACTCCGCATTGTGTGCTGTTTTTGTTGTTGGCTTCTTCCGTAAGCCCATACTCTTCCGGGTCTTCAAAGCCCCTCAAACCCCGTCTACCATCACCTGTCGCACCTCATTTTCCTCATTCTCCAACACAACCACACACACGTGCACCCCGCCAGTCTTCTGCTCTGTTCCTCTCAGGAAACACACGCCCATCACCTTCCCGACATTCTGATCCGTCCTGTGCTTGCAAACTTACTGGCTTATGGATTCCGTCTTTGACTACCCTGGCTCATCCTGAGATTTCTTGACTCATTGTCCACTTTACTTAGAGATGGTTCCACATATTTCGGTGTTTGTTTCCTGGTTGCTTTGTGTTAATCAAATATAAAATGTTGTCAATTAATTTTATTTCTGCAAAGTTATCACAAGATAAGACCATAAACTTCTCTCTCCCAACCGCAAATAAGGGCCTATTCCAGTCATGGACACATAATAGTTACCCCGAGATATACCAGGTGATAATTACAGCATTTCTCCAACCTTGGTCTCTTTTGGAAACTGCCTTCCACCACCAGCTCTCCATTTCTGTAATGTTTGGAAAACTGCTTTGCATTGTTCAAATTCACTAGGATTTTTTTGTTGTTGTTATTGTTGAATTATCATGAGGCTAATTTTCCTCTTTGAATTTCTCCTCTCTTTTCTTTGGTGTCCTTAAAGATAATTCCTTTCCAGTGATATTCCTTTCAGGTCGCTCAGTAATTTCCCTTTCTTGCCTTCTGATCCCTTCTTCCCAGCAATTTGCCCTCTCTGGGATTGGTTGCCTTCTACCTATGCACCAATTACAAGATATTTTCTTCTACTGCTTCTTGGTGTCAAAATCCAGGATAGCTTTGATACCTCTACAATTTATTTAATAACCTCCATATCATTCTTGTGCCTGACCTAGAACCAAAAATAATTTTTCCTTTTTGTTATTTTAGGGGATTCTTTAGATATGAAAAGCTAAAAATTTAGCTAAAGGCCTGAACATCATTACATAGATCTTAGAGCAGGGCTTAATTATACCTTTTTAGAAGCTTTGACTGGACCAAAATCAAATATCAAATGTAGAAATCATGTTGTTTCTTCTCTTTTAATTTTAATAGAATTTACAATATGTAATCTACAGAATACTTCACTGATGGGGGTTATTTAAGAATTGGCGATTTGTATCCTAACTGGGCTTATTTGCTTAAAAAGTCCCAAGTCATCTGGAATTGCTTTTTGCAAACCGTGTGGTTCAGCAGATAATTCAAATGTTGATTCTGAATCAAAATCTCTTTACATAGTTAAGGTTGGTGCTAGAAGATACTGAAAGCTTTTTAGGTATCCTCTGTAAAACTCACAGAATCCTGTATTATGGGGGTAGCTGTGGTGTCTTACCTGGGCTTTGGAGATTAACTCACCTTAGTTGGAGCTGCTTCTGCTCAGGGTGTTTGAAAGGTGAGCACAGCATGTCAACAGCACCTCTGGGATGGACTGTGACTTAGCCTCATGCGTAGGAGAAGGGAGAAGATTATTTACTGTCTGGTTACATTATTATTTAACTAAAATCTTATGAAAACTTTTGTAGGCCTTTTAAAAAGAAACCCTCGCTATTGCCGATAAGGAAACTGAGGCAGTGGGAGGTGAAGTGATTGAATGTGCCTCTCTTCCTCTTCCACTTCAGTAAACGCCCAGGGTACCAAAGAGCACCAGGCACCTTGCAAGCCAGCAAGATGTGACGTGCTCTCAAAACTCTCCCAAATCTGATTTCTCGCGTGAAAGTCTCATCATTCTTTTTTTTTTGAGTGATGGTTGCATTGCTGATTGGATTACAATGATTGAAATTGTTGGGTCAAATTCTAACTTTAGTTTTGACTTTTTAAAGCATTCTAGGCTGTTTTTCACCGTGGCTGCCCGTTTGGCCCTCTCATCAGTCTATATGAGGGTCCCGATCCTTCCACATTCTTGCCCACCTTCTCCCCTTTTGTATTATGACCACCCTGCCAGGAGTGAAGGAGGATCTCTGTGCTTTCCATTTGTGTTTCCCTGATGGTTAATGAAGTTCAGCGTGCTTTTGCGTGCTGTCTGGTCATTTACATGTCTTGTTTAGAGAGACGTCTATTCAGAACCTTTGTCTCTTTTTAATTGGGTTCTCTTTTTATTATTGAGTTGTGAGAACTTAGTATAATATGTTCTAGATTCAACTTTTCAGATATGTGGCTTGCAAATATTTTCACCCGTTCTGTGAGCTGCCTTTTTACTTTCTCGATAGGCCCCTTTGAAGCACATAATTCACAGTTTTTAATTTGTCTTTGCTTTTATTTGTACTTTTGGTATCTTGTCTAAGAAAATATTGCCAAATCCCCGGTCATGAAAATTTATCTCCATGTCTAACTTTTACTTTTATCCATTTGAGTTACTTTTTATATGAAGCATGAGATAGGGTTCTAAATTAATTCCTTTGCATGTGGATATCTATTGGCCTCAGCACCAGTTGTTGAAAAGACAATTCTTTTCCTGTTCAATGGACTTGGCACCCTGTTGAAAATCAATTAACCCTAGATTGATGAGTTTATTTCTGGATTCTCAATTGTATTCTATTAGCCTATGTGTTTATCTTTATTCCAGTACCATCTTGTCTTTATTGCTATTGTTTTATAGTAAATTTTGAAATCAGAAAGTGTGAGATTTCCAAATGTGTCCTCTTCTTTTCAAAATTAGTTTAACTATTCTGGGTTTTTTGAGTTCCCATGTAGACTTTAAATCAGCTTGCATTTTGTACAAATAAGCCAGCTAGGTGCTTATGAAGATTGCTCTGAATCTCAAGATCAATTTGGGGTGTACTATTGTCTTTAAAAGATCAGGTCTTCTGACCCATGAACTTAGCATGTTTCTGTGGGTTTTCATTTTTAAAATACTTTAATTCAACAATATTTTGTAGTTTTGCCTTTCTTCTGCTAAATTTAGTCCTAAACATCTTATTTTTTTGATACAAACCTTAATGGAATTTTTAAAATTTCTTTTTCTGATCATTTATTGCAAGTGTACAGAAATACAATTGATATTTAGATATTGGTCTTGCATCCTGCAACCTCATTGAACTCGTTTATTAGTTCTAATTGTTTTTTAGTGGCTTCCTTGGGATTTTCTATGTGTAGTCACTTTCATTTTATATGAGTAGAACTGTTTTGACACAAACCCCTTGAAGCATGTGACAGTCATTTGCTTTAAGGTTTTGATGTCACGGTCTCCTGGAGATCTGAATCAAAACAGCTTCTTTGGAAATACAGTCACCATTTACCTCCCAGCTGTAAAAAGCCAGAAAAACCAAAACTGGGCTGATCCTCCTGTGTTGACCTGAGGTCAGACCGTGCCTGTCAAGTCAAATAACATGTTCGAGCTCTTGTATATTTTGAAGACTCAGAAACCCAGACATTTTGTAGAACCTCTTTCTCACTCTAATTAAGATCTCCTGTTCTGTCAGTGGGAAAGAATGAGTTCAGACATCCTGAAAACCAGATAGATGTTCGAATTTTAGTGGAGGCTTCTTCCATCTTTAAACTCTTTACATTGACACGTGTGAGATCTTGGGCAATAATGCATTCACAAATAAGGGGATTCATTTTCAAATGAATGTAATCTGATTTAAAGAATACTAATGGACTATCAAAACAGTCTAATGATAAAACTCTAATACTAGTTAGAGATTAAAGACTTCATAACCAAAAGTTTGTGCTTTAAGCCACATTAGGCTTTATGTCAGCATAATACAAGTGAGAAATGTGGAGGGTGCCTACCTAGCTTTCTAGTCTCATTACTACCAAAATCAAAACATTGCCAGCCCAATTAATGCTAACTCTGGGTTCTAAAATAAAGTTATTTTGGCAGCCCTAGAGTTTTCTTGTTACTGTTAATAGAAGACTGACCTTTGTGCAGGTTCAAGGATCAAATCTTTGGGGGAATTGACATGCTTTTAAATTATCTGCAAATTCTGGCCCTCAGAAGGTTATTCAGCAGTATATGTCACCTGTTAACCAAACTGATGAATTTCGTGTTCCCGTGGATAAGGAGCATTAGTCTCTACTGCTTTGATCTTGGGGATATAGATACTGGCAAAAGGAGAAAGAGAGAGAGACCGAGACACTGGGACCTTCTTTGAAAAAACTTAAAAGTCCAACACTTCAAAGCTACTAATTATGTTGAATTGTTGTTTTCACCTTGATATTTGATATATTCTGTAAGTGGTTTTATGCTATGGGTATTTAGAAGCTCATTTTCTATAAGCACTTCCAGCTTCCTCATCTGATCTACTTTTGCAAGCATTTATTACTTACATACTATTTTGAGCCACATAGCAAGGAATTATAAAAGTATTTACAAATCTTAAACTTTCATAGTGAAAATGAAAAGCAAACAGGCAGTTCTGTTCCCAAAGGGACAAAGGAAATTGTAATTAGTTTATAAGAAATGATTGCTGACCAATCAGTTCAGTATGGTAGGACTGTGAGCGCAGATGAACAGAAGAAACGTAAACATTTATCGCACCACCCAGCAAATATCCTCAGCTGGAAAACTGTGGTGAGGTGTCGGCTTTGACTACCACAAGAGCATCCCATCAGCTGCTGTCTGGATAGAACGTGTGATTATCTGGAATCAATTCCTCCTTTCACCTTGGTGATTAAAAGGAATTGTCGGTAGTAGAGAAACATTCCATCCTAGCTTTGCTTCGGACTTAAGCTCTGTAATAATTTTGCTGAGCAACTCCTGGATAGAAACTCTAGGTTATGAGCACTGTGGGTCATTTTTATTTATTTATTTAATTTTTTTATTAAATCATAAAGAGGTAGATCATGTAGACATTAATGCATTTATGGGGTGCAATGTGCTGATTTCATATATAATTTGGAATGCTTACATCATACGGGTTCATATATCCCTCACCTCATTTACTTAATTATTGTGTTAAGACATTTATATTCAATACTTAATAGATCCAACATGTACCCATGCAATATGCACCACAGGTGTGATCCCACCATTCGCCCTCCCTCCGTCTGCCCTCCCTTTTCCCCTCCCATCCCCCACCTTCATCCTGGGCCATAGCTGTGATCTATTCTTAGATCATTGTCATTGTCATCATTGCTGAGAGTCTCAGTATTTGTCACGTTTGAGTCTGTCAAGAAGCAGCTTTTCCACTTAGCAATCTGAAGTGTGGAAGAAGAATAGGCATGGTCCACTTTTCAGGGAGTCTTGTAGCAGCTAGTGGTCAAAATTAAACTATTTTTTCCCTTAATATTTCTGACATTAATTCCCATGATTAAGACAAATTTAGTTTGTAGAACATCACCAGTCATGAAAGTCTCACACAAACAGTGGATCCCAGTTTCTTCTAGAACATTCCTGGAAAGTTGAAGCAACAGGAATAATTCAAAGCCACAAGCATTTAGCTTGAAATTTTGGAAAAAATATTGCTCGAGATACTGCATATATGTTTTCCATATGAATGTGCACCTTATCTTGTGTATTAAATTCTCTGCTCTCCATTACATTTTGCGTGTACGCAAATCTGAATGTACACGTATACACCATGATGAGTTCTTACAACAACCCAAAATCTTAAGCAATGTATCCTTTGGCATACTAAAGAGGTATTTCATAATTTCCTGACATTTATTTGCTGTATTCTCTTACAGATAGATAACATTTTGAAACATGTTCCAAAGCTGTGTTCTAACGATGACTTTGATAAGTGTCCTATCAGTGCCCTCTCTGATGAGGCTACTACTGGAACTTGATAGTACCCTTCATGTTAAACTATAAAAAGATGCTTGTTTTCCAGAAGGGCAACTATCCAGCGATTCTAAAAACACATTATATTATGGGGCTCAAAGGAGTAGGGTGCCGGCCCCATATACCGGAGGTGGTGGGATCAAACCCAGCCCCAGCCAAAAATTGCATATATATATTTTATTATACAGGTCCAAATATCCAGGAGTAGAGACAGAATACAACCTTGCATTATGCTAATACAACAGGAATTTTCTCTTAAAGAAGGCTGTGCCCCCCCAGCTCTAGAGATGGTACTAACTTACAAGGAATTTTTATTATTCTTGTCAGAGACAAACAGGTGCCTATAGATACCCTCAGGACAGGAGTTTATGCTGCTGGGCCACTTAAATCATGTTGGGACAGAGAAACCAAGAGAATGTACCCAGGGGTTTTGTTTCCTCTCCCAGTTGGCTAGGATCAATGGCTTTCCGTTTTTTCCATGTTTGGATGATGATTTGTCTTTGCCTGTACATTTTAGATTTGATCTTTATCTGTATAACTGTTCACTTTTGGACCCAGCCTGCATTTACATTACTGTTACTGGCTCAGACTTAATTTTTGTCCAGTTTTATGCCACTGCGCCATAGGTTAGAAAGTATTGTTTTACTTACAAGTAATTCCCGACTAAAGATTAAAAAATTGAAAGCAGATCAATAGAAACTTTAAAAATGTTAACCTCTTGACTGCTTTTCTCAGTGTTAAAAGTGGTCAGTGATTAGCCTAAAATTTGCATTTTTCTGTGGGCGATGAGTTTGAAAGACTTGGAAATTATTGCTGATGAGAAAGCCTGCCGCTTTAGTCTGCTGTACCTTGACTGACTTTTTGCAAAATGAGCTTCTTTTTTAAGCAATGAACTCCTTCCACATTCTGCTTCAAATTGCTGCCTTAGCCCCTTCATTGGCATCCCCTGGTCTGTGCTGTCCCCTCTTTCACCCCCTCGCAACACAACCCTCGGACGCAACTGACTAGGTCTCCACTTTGCTTTGCGCTGTCCTGTTCTGATTCTGCCTGGTTCCCTAGGCCGCTCACTCTGCTTATACCTCAGGCAAGTTAATACATACCAGAAACCTAGTACTAAGTCATGTTTGTTGCAAATCAATTGAGATTCATCTACTTGATGGAAACACATGTCTTTCAAACAATGTTTTCCAAACTATTTCATGAAACAAATCCATGTACAGATGGCCTGGCTTTAACAACACAGGTGATGCGAGAAAGGACAGAAATTTGGACATTTAACTTACTACATTTGATATAGATTAAATGTTACTTATAAGAGATTAAAGACATACTTAAAGATAGTTCCAGATTGTTACTTATAAGAGATTAAAGACATACTAAGATAGTTCCAGATTGTAGATGTTTTACCACATCTTTAGGTTTTTAGGGTGAACAAGGGAATGTTCATACTCAATTATGATTTAGGAAGGCTTAGGTAATTATTTTTTGGAACAGAATTAAAGTAAATGTTTTTCTTTTCTTTTTCTTGTTATTCCTAAGAAAAACAATAATTACGCCACCTAAGATGACTGACCGCACATTATCTTAATAGTTGAATTCTTTTCATCCTCACCTTAAAGTAAACTCAATTGATTCCTGTTAAATCTTCCTTTTCTTTCCATCTCAGTTCCAAAAAACCATGTCAGTATGTTTTTTACAATTTTTATTTGCAATGTTTGAAAAGTTCCTACATAATGAAACAGGCCTTGAGGATGACAGAATTTAATCAATTTAAAGCAGTAAAATTGTTATTCTATGGGTATCAAGCATAAACATGAAAATTTGTACTCCAAATAATGAATTAAGAGGTTGATAGTTTGATAAAAAAATAAGATTTAACGAAAGTTTCTACACAAAAAGTCCTATAAATGTAGGTTTGAATTGACTAACTAATAATAAGGGAATTCTCTTTTTAACCTACCAGGACCTACTGAACATGTTTGCTATTTATACCTGGGAAGCCAGTTACCCGTGAAATCGTACTGTCATTTTTCCTCATTAGCCCTTTGGCTGTGAGATCCTGCTTGGAGAAGCGGTTGTCCCCCACCACTCAGACTGACAGTGCTGCTTGGGGTGGGGTTGACTCAGCCGATGGCATCTCTGCCCGGCTGCGATCGGCTCATCACAGTTGTTCCTGAGAGGACGGTAGTTTGGGCTCGCCAGAGGTATCTGAGTAAATGCAGGACACAGAGGCGACAAAGCTGCCTTGCAGCTGTACTAACAAGGCCACGTACGCTGACACCCTCTCAAGCCTAAGGACAATGAGGTCCTGAGGTGAACACTGCTGCTCAGGTGACCCAGCGTCTCCAACTGCCTTTCCCATGTTGCTTCGAGCCAAGCCCAAAGCTTTATTTGACAGTACCTCATTTCCTTTTTTTTTTGAGACAGAGACTTACTCTGTCACCCGCAGTAGAGTGCTGTGGAGTCACAGCTCACAGCAACCTCCAACTCCTGGGCTTAAGCAATTCTCTTGCCTCAGCCTCCCAAGTAGCTGGGACTACAGGCGCCCACCACAACACCCAGCTTCTTTTTCTTGCAGTTGTCCTTGTTGTTTAGCTGGCCCGGGCCAGGTTCGAACCTGGCACCTTCAGTGTATGTGGCTGGCGCGGTAACCACTGTGCTATGGGTGCCGAACCTAGTACCTCATTTCTTAACAAAACCTGGAAATGACATTCATTTAACAAATTGTATTAAATACATTCTATGCAGCTGGTACTGTGACCCTTCTGTTTTTAAGACTTATTAGAAAGGGAGCCATGGTGGGAGTAGGAAGAGGGAACTTGGTCTTACAGTGTGTTTTTCTATTCGAGATTACTGTCATTTGCCAGACTAGAAAATTAAGAACAAAAAAACCTGTTCTCACCTATAACAGTCCTTCCAACCAGGTAAAAGTAATTTTTCTTTCTTTTCTTCAAATAGCACTTATTGAAATTTGGCCTCGTTTCCTCAGTAGCAACGTTAGATGTAGTGACAAAAGTAGGTGGCCATTTTTTGCCCCCTGACTAATTTTTCTTGTTTTGTGACGTTATCACATACTGAGAGAGAGCAATGTGTGATTCATTTCCGACCGTGGCTTGTCCTTGCTCCGTCTGGATTTAGTCAGGTGAAGATGGGAATCATGAGAGCGGTGTGTGCCCCGCCTGTCCGATCTATCACGGAGGCAGAGATCAGCCTCAGTGAGCGGGGACAGGGCCTGGAGCTGCTCCAGTAATGGGTCGTCACCGTTTTAGAGGCTTCTCTTATCTCTCCTCCTGTCTGCTCTGTTACTTATTCTCTAATTCTGCCTCTGTCTCTGAGCTGCTTGTGCTCATATGTGAAAAGCATCGTTTAATTTAAATTGAATTTATTTCCCCAAACTGTTATGTTAGTTATGCAACTCAAATTCCGATTTAAGCAATTCGGAAATCTCTGTGATGTGTTAAATGGTAATGGATATGCCCTCTGCTAATTGGACCTGGAGAAGAGCAAAGTGAATGTTCAGCCTTGGGTGGTGCCTGTGGCTCAAGGAGTAGAGCGCCAGCCTCATATGCCTGGTGGCAGGTTCAAGCCCAGCCCTGGCCAAAACTGCAAAAAAAAAAAATTGTCCAGCCTTTTCCTTGTTAATCAGTCAGAAAAAACAAAAGTCTCCTGACTCTAGTTGCAGCCCCTGCTAGTACCTATGGTGTCTGTGAGAATTAGAAAAAAGTAACCCGTGTGGGCAGGCTGATTTCAAAAGGGCAAAGCAACTAGAAAAAGTGCTTCCTCTAAAGGGTCCCTGTGGCCCCTGAGAGCTCGAGTAGGCCTCGTCCGCCCTGGGCCCTGTGTCTAGACCCCAGCCTCCCAGCCAGCATGGCCGCCCCGTGCCTGGGCCAGGAAGGCAGGAAGCAGCATCCATGCCGCTCTCATCCCTGCCTGTCTTCAGACTTCTGGAAGTTTTCTTATTTATTCGTTTGATTTAATGGAGTTTTAATCCATTTTGTTGGTAGTGACATAAGAGAAGGGAGATCAGAGAATCACTATTTGAATTTAGGATAAGCAAAGCAGGATGACCTTGCTGGCCGTTCAGTCCAGCTTCTTCCCTCCAGCATGCCATGTTCGTAAGTTCATCACGGACTCTCCTCAAGGAGGAAACCTGCTTCCCTGGTAGGATCCAAAGAATCGCTTGGTTTACAAACCAGGTGACTTTGAAGAATGTATTATAAAACTTTGTTATCAAAGGACTGCTTCTGTGGCCTGTGGGAATATACCCCCCACACACATAGACACATGTACAACACACATTGAATAAAACTTTGTGCAGTAGCTTGGGCCTGTAATCCTAGCACTCTGGGGGGCTGAGGCAAGTGGATTGCTTGAGCTCAGGAGTTCAAGACCAGCCTGAGTAAGACCAAGACTCTGTCTCTAGAACTAGCCAGGTATTGTGGTGGGCAACTTTAGCCCCAGCTACTTGAAAGGCTGAGGCAAGAGGATCACTTGAGCCAAAGAGTTTGTGGGGTATGATTCCAGGACACTCTACTGAGGGTGACAAAGTGAGACTCAGTCTCAGAAAAAGAAAAGAAAAGAAAAGAAACTTTTTTCAGGTATGTGTTATTATTATATATTAATAATTATGAGGTAAGTAACCAATATGTTTTCTGCTTTAAGGTATCAGAAGCTACCTTGAAATGAAAAAAGTATGACGTGTTCCCTGTTAATATATTTATCAAATCAGGAAAGGAATGAATAATACAATTTAGGACTTTTTCCACTCTCTTCTTTTTTTAGGTGATGTGTTGCATATCACTGCTCCCAACAAGTTCACCTTTGAGGAGGCTAAAGAAGAGTGTGAACGCAGGGACGCCAGGCTGGCGACGGTGGGGGAGCTGCAGGCGGCATGGAGGAATGGCTTCGACCAGTGTGATTACGGGTGGTTAGCGGATGCCAGCGTGCGCCACCCTGTGACTGTGGCCAGGGCGCAGTGTGGAGGTGGTCTACTTGGGGTGAGAACCCTGTATCGTTTTGAGAACCAGACAGGCTTCCCTCCCCCTGATAGCAGATTTGATGCCTACTGCTTTGAACGTAAGTGTTTGAGACCTTTTTAAAAATTACAGATTAAAAAAAATACTTCGAAGGCATGCATTGATGTTCACCTAGCCGTTGGAATGGATTCCACGTGTCGGAAGTGTGTACGTGGAATGGGAACAGTTTAGTGATTTCCAAAAGTAAGCGAGCCAACAGCAGTGATGTGGTTGAAACAAGAGGACATTTGACAATGGATTTTTAGAAGGGATGAGGAAATATGGAGTTTAAGGTCTTAACCGTGCCTGTGGTGACCAGAGCCACAGGACACGTTTCAGACTAGCTATTTTATGTTAATTACAGTCCTTTAATGCAATTCAGTTGGTGCTATAATGCTGAAGCCAACTGTGGCTGAGTTAAATCCTTAGTTTCTGCTTATTTTGTCTTTGTTTGTTATCACTCTTTCTTTGAAATGGTGGAGAATTTAAATTTGAGTAATTGCAGGTAAGTACTTGGAGCTGACATGGGTAGCCATAATATTCAATGCATACTTAAAAGGAACCATGCTATCAATAAAAATGTCCATTCATCTGATTTTAGTTCCAAAAATGGAAATATGTGCCTTCCAGTGATTCATTCTATAGTATCCTACCAAAGTACAATATGCTGTTTGCAAGGTGTAACATAGACTATCTTGATATTTATGATATAATTATTTTCATTTTTCAGATGTTCTTAAATTGTTTTAGCAATTATGCTCACATGATATAGTATGATAATTATAAAATGCTTAAACAAGCAAGTAATCTAGAGTCGCATTGTAATACTGCAGAGTATCTATTGAGCTAGCTAAACAAGAATCTCCCAGAATTTTTGGTGACCTTGAAAATGTCCAAGATAGAGTCAGGTTGTATTGAATTAGAGAACAAATGTTGAGTTTTTGATGTATCTTGATACAGCACTATGTAGCTAAAATGAGTAGAAAATATCCTAGTTTATTATGTAACTAGTTTCTAAAGTGAAATCTATAAGTATTTTTCATTAACAAAAAAGACACAGAGTTGTGATGTCTCTGTAGTCAGCAGAATAGATGGCACAGCAGCTGAAAGATTTGATTTCACATACTTCCGTCTCCCAGCTAAGACGCTCTGCTTGAATCTCCTCCCTTAAACTCACCTTGCTCAGTGTTAAAGCCATGTGCTGTATATTAGCCTGATACAAGCTGACCGGTCCATAAAAAGTCATAGAGAACACAGGTGTTTGTTCTCAAGCCCTGAAACAACAGAAAAAGCCTTTTTTAATTATTTCAGGAAAACAAACAACAGTAACAAAATCTTTATCTCTGAAAGTTGACCGATGTGCACTCCTTTAAGCCATATTCTTACAACAGTGATTTTCTAGTAGTTTAGGCTCTAAAATCAGTTTTACATTAAGTGTGATTAAGGAACAGAATCAGTGTGGTGTGTAGCAGGGAAGGGGCTGGAGAGGTTAGATTAGGGACAGAGGAGATTTATTCAGCTGTAATTAAATTGTCTTGTGCTTTATAAAACTGGCACTACGAAACTTTTAAGTAACACTTTTTCCCGACCTGAGGGTAGAATTTAAATCAAAGCCTATCTATAGCCACAAAGACAGTTGTTAAAAAATTCATGCTGATGTGTTTTAAATTATTTATTTAATTGAAGAATTCATATGAATATCTGAATTAACAAGGTACTTAGAGTCAAATAGAATAACCATCTACTAAAAATTGACATAAAATTCAAAAAAATGTTTGCAGGCTTAGATCCACGTTTACTCTCTGATTTAGTTAAATATTTATAACTTGGAAATATAATGAATTCCTATTTTGTTTTGAGATTCTTGTTTATTTCTTTCCTACCTAAGACTTTATTGTTATCACAATTCACTCAGCACATAAAAGTTAAGAAAGTTTAGCCTTCCTTAAACCATACACAATGACTCCAGCTTTCCCAAATTGCTAATTCATTCTTCAAAAATTCTTTTGTTACCTGTTTTTAAAGAGTTTGAAAAATATTTTCAAAATGAATTCCCTAATGTCCACTTTTTCCACATAGTGAAGTAGTGACAAAATTCTGTAGGTTGAAGTTTATAAGAAGTGTAGCCTCAGGTACAATTTCAAAAATGATTTCAGAGATGTACAGCTGGCTGTTTAGGAAGAGGAATTTAGAAATATAACCGAATTTTTCTTGTTTGCTTTTACCAAATGTAGAAAGTGGATTTTAAGCCAGTTGGTGAATGAACAATGTCAAATTTTACTCTGCTATAATTCCCATTTCCTTATAAAGTCACTAAATACACAATTAGCAATGAGCAATAAAAATATCATTAGCATCTATTCTAGTGATATTACCTGGCTTCCCAATCTATTGTGAAATAGATTGGAAATGAATCTATTCCATTCATCTGTAAATGAATGTTTACCTGGCTTTCCAATCTATTGGAAGGAATGTCAAAAAGATTGCAAAGCCAGGTAACTGAATGTCTTCGTGAAATAAAGTTTTCTGCTTTATTTTCCCTTGATAATTAGACCATTTATGAACTTTTAAATTTCTTTGACTGCAGAATTAAGAAAGTTTTGAGAAAGTTAGGGAGTTATACAGGGCTTTGAAAGATTGTTTCAGATTATATCCCAAATTTAAGTGAATCAAAACCCTTCAAGACACATGATCATCTCTCATTTAATGTTACCAGTGACCTCTGGAATAGGCAGAGAGAGCATGTTTCCCAGAAAACCCATTCCAATATTCTATGACCATCACTTTCATGTTTTTTTCTAGTTAAGTCCATTGCACTAGAGTTTGAACCCTTGTTCCCTTTTTAAGTTGGAGAACAAAATCTAAATAACGGCCATTTCTATTGGTGCGCACAATTTTAAGTTATCCCCTTCAGTCTCTTCTGACTGAATCCTTGTCTTGTTTTGAAATTTCAATCTCTAAACGTCACCTTAATCATTGGTGTGATCTTGTTTTGGAGCCTTCACGGTTTTTCACATCCCTCTGTTTGATCATGTTTGGTACTCAGTGGTCTAGAGAAGGCTAAATCCATTCTCACCACTTTCTATGCTTTCTGATACATTGGTTTATTTAAACATTTGGCCTGCCTTTGTAAACCACAGTCAGTCCTTTATCTTTTTTTGTGCCCTAGTTTATAATCTGATCATAGGTGTCAAAAACTGATGTTTTTATAATTGGTATTTTTAAAATGTTTCCTATTTATTGAATTTGAATCTATTAGCATTCACTCACTCATGAAACTATTTATTTATTTATTTATTTATTTATTTATTTATTTATTTATTTATTTTGAGAAAGAGTCTCACTTTGTCACCCTGGATACCGTGCTCTGGCTTTATAGCTCATGGCAACCTCAAACTGTTTGGCTTACCAATTCCTCTTGCCTCAGCCTCCCGAGTAGTTGGGACTACAGGCATCTGCCACAACACGGGGATAGTTTTTCTATGTTTAATAGAGATGGAGTCCCGCTCTTGGCTCAGATTGGCCTTGAACTCCTGAGCTTAAGGGATCCTCCCGCCTCTGTCTCCAGAGTGCTAGGACTACAGGTGTGAGCCACCGTGCCCAGCCACTCATAAAACTCTTAAAGGTAGTTTGAATTCTAATTCCATTGTTCCTTTCCAATCTTTACGTTTTCCCCAACCATGACCAGGATTCATCCTATCAAATATTCAGTCTAATTGTGACTTCTTCCCATGTTCACACTTATATATGTTTAATAAATGTAATATAGAAGAAAAACGTTGAAGTTAGCTATTTCCCTATATTGTAGACAGTGTGAAATGTAAGTGAAATTGACTATCATGCTGCAAATGGGAGTTTTGTATTTTATTAGGAGAATCTGACTCATGTCTTGCAACAGAAGCACAGAGAAGATAGTCCATAGGACAAAAATGCCATAAATGCAAAGATGTAAAACATCTGTGGGCAGACAGCTGCACAGGGTGGAAGGGAACCTTTGTGGGAATAGATGCATGCTGATTTCTGTTGGCTTCCTCAGTAATGAAGTTGAAGGAACACTGGTAGTTTTCCAAGATCATAACTTCTCCATGTGAATGTACCTTCTATCACAGAAGGGCACTTAAAATAAGCTGGAGTTGTGTTTTTACCCTTATTATAGTCATTATTAATAAAGTAGCATTGATTCTTACATGTCTTTTTTTTTAGATATTTGTGCTTTAAAAACTGATTTGCTGTTTTGGAATCGGGACTGAAACAAATGGCACAGATAATCAGATACGCTGAGTTGTGATCGAAATCAGCTGTTAAATTGAGGGAAAAGCCACACAAATGCAAAAGGAAGTCTGAGGTTTTCCATTTTAAGTAGTAGAGTTAATGAACCTAATTATAAGCAGACTTTTAAAAAAAAAATCAGGGCTCTAAAAGTATTGAAAACAAAGTCCCATAAACCCTGGCTGTGTAGGGCAGATTCTCCGAGACATATTGCAATCGCTTTATAGTGCAACTAGGAGAAAGCAACAGCAAACTATAATAATTAACAGTGCAAAACAGTTATTTGGGGGCAGCGCCTGTGGCTCAAAGGAGTAGGGTGCTGGCCCATATACCAGAGGTGGCAGATTCAAACCTGGACTTGGCCAAAGGGGGAAAAAAAAAACTGCAAAGAAAAACAAAAAAACCCAAAAAAACCCAGTTATTTTGTTTTTAAAATCTGAGTCTATTCTTAAAGCATTATAGAAATATTTTGCTAGTACTGGAAAGAGTTGCTAGCAAAGAGTTTGAATTGCAATACAGAAAGATCTGATTCATAGGCCCTTTGTTTGGCCCGTATACAATAGCACCTCTTTTTAAGTTAATTTCATCAGCCGTGGAAATACTCAGAGGGGAAAAAGTAAAATTAACCTTTTTGTTGTTATTAATAATAATTTGATTAAATTTTCTTTAATGTGCAGTTGGCTAAGTGTTTATATTATGTTTCCATGGGAACTTTCTCTGTACGTATTTTTTACTATTTCCCCAAAGAATGCAGTTATAAGACAAACATGAAATTTGGCAGTTAAATGAGGTAATGGTTATGGAATTTCAGAGGATAGAGAATTGAATTAAAAGAATAATGGTCAACCCCAGTTTGGGTCTTTAAGTTGTTCATGTCAATCAAAATAGACCAATGCTGCTTTCAGGAAATGAATCCAGAAAAAGCTTTTCCTAAAATAAAAATAAAGGGAGGAAAAGGTTATTTAACGTGTTTTTAAAGACTTTGTTTTTTTGTTTAGTTTTAATATAAAAGGATAAATCATGACAGGCTTTAAAGAATATTCGAATGTATCATAATGGGAATTATCAAATCAAGGAAGCTGAACTTTAAAATGATCTGGGGAATGACCACAGCTAATAACAGCTCAGGCCAGACAAAAAATAAGGAACCTATTATAGCACTAGTCTGATTTGAAACAAAATCACATCATTTTATGATTAAGTTCTGACGGAGCAGATGGAGCTAAAAGGTACCCAATTTTGTTTTTTAAGGGCTCCTGTTTTGGATTATTAAAAGTAAGAAACAAGATCCTATATATGCTGCAGATATTATAGTTCTTATCAGGAGGGACAGACATCACCCATGCAATTAGCTGAAGTCATAGAATACAGAAAAAAAAAAAAATTGCAATTTTCCCCAGAACAGTTCCTTCTGAGTTCCCTGGGAATTAGTTTTTTATTTTCAAAAACGCTGATGGTTTTTTAAACACAATTTTTAGATTCTAGGCTGCTGCATTTTTCCTGTGTTGGGGCGGCATCTGTGTCCAACACTGTCGAGTTTCTACACAATTTATATTGCTTTAAACAGTGAGGGCCACTCTCTGTGAATCTGGAGCATTATAATGCAGCATTTTATGATGACAGGTTACTTCATATTGCTTGAGCCTATTCTTTCTGATGCCCGGGGTGGTTCCCAGTGGTTGGTAATTATAGACTTAAAATACATCATGTGGGTACTTTACTTCCTGTTCTACATTTGTGTTTCATGCTAAAGTAAGCCTGGAACCAGGACCCTTAGGAAGTACGAACACAATTGTGCAGGGCACAGAACAAAATGTAGAACCAGAGTAAATGCCAACCAGCTTCTGCCAGACACATTTTGTAATTTATTAGGAAAAAATCTCCACTACAGACTTGAAAGGCAGCTGGATACAAAGGCCCAACACCTGGAATCAAGTGAAGAGAGGTATTAAAAAAGTTTTCATATCCTGTCTTTATGCAAGTCTCCCCATTATGGGCCATGTAATGCTTTACATGCAACTCGGTTACATTTGATGTGGCTTTTTGGTTGTTTTGCAATCTGAGACACACCCTCTCCCCTGAGATACTAGGCAGCCTCTTGAGAAGGAGGGATTGTGTGGAGAAAGCTAGAGGAAGGAAAGGTGCAGAAACCTCCAGAACAATAGTATTCATTTCTCGATTAGGCTTTAAGTTGCTGCTGTAGTTTCTGGTAAATAAACTACCTACTGTATCCAAACTCTGCATTTATGTTTGGGGAGGCTTCTCCTCATCTTTAAACTACATGATATTCATTTTCCTTTGCCAAGAACAGGCATTCATTCCTATGGGTAAAAGCAGTGACAGCCTTTGTGTTATAGCAACTGATCAATCTGTGACTATTAAGTGTTCAATTATCTGTCTTTGGGTTAGTTGAAGTATAACTTTTAGACTCTTCTCCATCAGAAAACACTTTTGGATCACCTCAGAATACACAGCTGCACTTAACAAACACTGGACATAAACAATTTTTTACTGGTGACTTGTCTAATCAACTCTTTGAAATTATTTTTCTAGCTAAAAAGAATGTATCAGAGGCTACAACCGTCGAATTGAATATCCTCGCAGAAACTGAATCACACAGGTTGTCCAAAGAACCACAAATGGTACACAATAGAACTACACCAATCATTCCTTTAGAAAACGAATTACCTGTTATTACAACAAAGTTTCCCTCTGTGGGAAATATAGTAAATTTTGAACAGAAAGCCCCAGCCCAACCTCAGGCTGTAACAGACAGATTAGTCCCCGAATCGCCCACACCTGCTGGGAGTACTGAGCAATCTTGGGATATGGATGACTACTCACCTTCTGCTTCAGGACCATTTGGAAAGCCAGACATAACAGAAATTAAGGAAGAAGTGCTCCAAAGTACAGCAGTCATCTCCCATCATGCTACTGAGTCATGGGATGGTGTCACGGGGGAAACACAAACCCAACAATCATTTACTCAGATTGAGCAAATCGAAGTGGGTCCCTTGGTAACATCTGTGGAAATCTCAAAGCATCCTCCTTCTAAGGTATTTTCTGTAACTGAAATACCATTTGTATCCACAAGAATGACTTTAGAATCCAAAATTGAAAAGAAAAATGTAAGCACTATTTCTGAATTGATGACTACAAGTCCCTATGGATTCACCTTGGGAAAAGATGATGACAACGACAGAACGCTTACAGTTAGATCTGGTCAAAGCACCTTGGTCTTTAGCAAAATACCTGAAGTTATTACAGTGTCAAAGACTTCAGAAGACACAACAGAGGCTCTACTGGGGGACTCAGAGTCTGTCTCAGCATCCACCACTGTTTTACCTTTAACTGTGGCTGACAATGGATCATCCCTGGACACCTGGGAAGAGAGGCAAACTAATGGTAGGATAACTGAAGATATTTTTAGCCAGTATCTGTCTAGTACACCTTTTCCTTCACAGCTTCATACAGAAGTAGAATTATTTCCTTATTTTGGTGATAAAATATTGGTAGAGGGAATTTCCACCGTTATTTATCCCTCTCCACAAACAGAAATGACACTAGGAAGAGAAAAACCAAAAACTCTAATGCCGGAAATGAGAACGGATACTTACACAGAGGATGAAAGACAAGACAAGATGACTAAAGATCCATTTATGGGAAAAACCGAAGAAGACGTCTTCTCAGGAATGAACCTTTCCACATCTTCCTTAGAGCAAATTCATTTTACAGAGCCTTCTGTGGAAATGACAACTCCATTTGGGTTAGAAACGGATGGGTATCAAGATGCCACCAAGTATGATGACAGTATTACAGCAGTGCATGTGACCCACAGTACTTTAGATGATGAGGTGGTCTCTATATCGAAATGGTCACTGGGTGAAGATAACGTAACATCAAAACCTTTAGAGTCTACAGAACGTTCAGGCTCTCCAAAATGGCCCCCTGCTTTTCTCCCCACAGTGGGGGTAAGTGGGGAGGACAAAGAAGTACCAAGCTTCACTGAAGATGGAGGAGATGAATTTACTCCTGTTCCAGATAGTGCTCAAAAGGAGCTGGAAGAGATTACTGGGGAAGACTTAATAGATCATGGGAAATTCACAATTAGATTTCAGCCAACTACATCAGTTGGGATGGCAGAAAAGTCAACGTTGAGATATTTGGCAACTGAAGAAAGCGTTCCATCTGTCTCAACCACAGAAGGCCGAGTTGTTTATGCAACCATGGAAGGAAGTGCTTTGGATGAAGGAGAAGATGTGGATGTCTCTAAGCTACTATCTACCATTCCCCAATTGGCACACGCTTCAGAGGTGGAGGGATTGGCATTTGTTAACTATAGTAGCACCCAGGAGCATACTACTTATGTAGACTCTTCCCATACCATTCCTCTTTCTGTAATTCCTAAGACAGGATGGGGAGTTTCAGTGCCTTCTGTTCCATCAGAAGGTGAAGTTCTAGGTGAACCCTCTCAAGACTTACGTGTCATTGATCAGACTCGCCTTGATGCAACTACTTCTCATCGTACTGTTATAATGACAACAGAACCCACAGAGGAAGTATTCCCTGGGAAAGAAGAGACTGCAGAGAAACCAGCTCTCACCCTCAGTTCCACGGCTGGCATGCCCAAGGAGGCAACCACACCGTCGGAAGAACAAGAAGGTGATGGCTCAGCATATACAGTCTCGGAAGATAAGCTGATGATAGTTTCTGAGAAAGTCCCAGTTTTAGAAACAACCCCTGTTGGAAAAATTGAGCACAGTGTGTCTTATCCAGCTGGTGCTGTAACTGAGCACAAAGCAAAAACAGATGAAGTAGTAACACTAACACCAGAAGGGGTTGACGAAAGATACGAAACAGAAAGCAGTGGTCCCACGGCATTTATGACACCTTTGAGTCCTACCCAGCTTACAGAGGAAACCTCTCCTGAGGAGAGAGAGAAAACATCTCCAGAGTATGTTGACTTGGGCTCAGGATTATTCGAAAAGCCCAAAGCCACGGAACTCCCCAAATTTTCAACAATTAAAGCCACAGGTCCAATGGATACCACCGCTGTCTTCGACTCAGCAGACAAACTTCACACGACTTCGGCATTCAAGCCGTCTTCAGCATCTACAGAGAAACCACCTGTCATCATCAGGGAACCCGGGGAAGAGACAACCAGGGACATGGTCATCATTGGAGAATCATCATCCCGTGTTCCTCCCACTGCCCTGGATGATATTGTAGCTAAGGAAACGGAAACCGATATTGATAGAGAATATTTCACAACTTCACGTACTTCTGCTGCACAGCCAACAAGGCCACCTACCGTGGAAAGCAAAGAGCCTGTGGGACCTCAGGCCCTCTCTACTCCACAACCCCCAGCAGGAACCAAATTCCACTCAGACATAAATCTTTATATTATTGGGGTCAGAGAAAACAAGACAGGTAAGTCTCTGCTCTCTAGACGTAGCATAGAAAGCAGTCATCGTTTTTTCTTGAATGTTGCTCTTGGGGGAAAAAATATATCAACATACCAAATGCTGCCATTAGAAGATAACTGGAGTGTGAAAAAAATAAATGTTTTAGTTTCCTATATTTGTACAAGAGTTGGAAGAATGTTAAACAATTTGGAAGAATGTTAGATAATGGTTTTATTTTAAAAGTCGTAAGAAGCCCTGCTTTGTCATCTAATATAACCAAATCATCGCTGTTACATCACTTCAGAACATGCAGAACAAAGTGTTTTAATTTCAGTGTCTCCATACATTACTACTCAAGTGTAGCACTAGACTGTGTTAACATTCCATTGGTCTTTAACTATTAACCTTGAGTACTTAACAATGTGGGCAGCTAAAACTGTTTTGACTATCCCCAGGGTTAACATGGAGGCATCTAATGGTTTGCTTTGGTTTTTTTCTTCCAGGATGTTATAGGTTTATTATACAACTTCTAGGGTGGGTAATGGGTCTATAGTTTAAATGTTATTTTAATACAAATGCAACATATTTTAAAGTTGTTTTTGGATACTTTAGTGCAGCTTTAACTATTTGTAACATAAATACAATCTAGCTTGGTTCCAAGTAATGCTCTAATTCGTTGTATCAAATAATTCATAAAGTGGATATGTGTTACCTTTGTTTCCTAAAAATCTGGGTTATGATGTTGTTTATTTTATGATGCAATTGTTTTGCCTATAGGAATATTTGTGATGCTTCTATTCCCCTCAAGTATTTTAACTCTCTGGCAGAATTCTTAAAAGCTGTTTCTTTACATTGCTTAAAACTTGGAATTGTCATTGTCAAACTTACCTTATTCCTACCTCAAGGTGAGATCACGTCGCCTTTTGAATTCAGTAAACTGAGTCGATAATCTGTAGCACATATCATTCAGTAGATCAATACAGGTTTGTTTGTTAGAAGTGAAGACCACTGATTCCAGTAGGTTGCTGGGTTCTAGTTTGAATATAAGAATTTAGATGAATTATTCATTTAAATGTTCATTTTTCCCTGACCTGGCTCTAAGAAGCCAGACTAGAAGGGCGCTGTATTGGCAAGTTAGTTTTTATCCAGTGCTGGAGGTGGTACCTTCATAACTTGTCTACATGTCTGCTATCTGGAATTGTCTCAGTGTGAAAGCTTTCGTTGGGCTTTGAAGAGTAGAGGAGAGAACACCCCCCAGGGTATTAAAGTTAGTCTCTACTTCCCAGTACAGTTTACAAAGTCCAGGATTTGAGCATGATTTTGTTTTCTTTCTTTCTTTTTCTTTTCTTTTCTTTTTTTTTTTTGCTAATGATGCTGTTATTGGAAACCCTAACATAATTCCTCAATTCTACATTCCTTTTCCATCTTTCAGAACTGGAGTAGAAAAGATGGCATGAGTTGCCAAGAAGTGGAATTGAGTATTACTGTTAGACAGGAAGACATAACTAGGGGCGGGGGGGGGGATGAAAGAAACCCTAAAATGTCAATTACTACCTACAGCTAATTTGATAATTTTTAAAAGTACTAGCATGACACTGTGGAATTTTCTTTTTCAATTTATGATCTGTTGTTAGTTTAGATACTGAGTTGACTTGAGTAATGTAAAACACGATGAAAATTTAGTGCTGCATTTAAAAACTCTTCTCAATGGGAAACTGTGAGTTAAGTTTAGGATGATCAAATTACAAAATGGAAAAAGCGAAACCCGATCTCCCTGGAAGAATAGGCAGTCATCACAGAAAAAGGACTATATTATGTCTGAAATGGAGAGTCTGAGTAACCTAACCCTGAAATAATTCATCTGGGGGTTTATATTTATTATGTGAATTGTGGGCTTACTTCAGCTAGACCTGGGAGCCATGAAGAGGTGTTTTCTCTTCCTTCTTCTACTTCTAACACATGGGACCATAATCCACCTTCAAACTAATTTTGTTTTGTATAATAGGTCAGAAACCTATGGAATACTTGGTTACCTCCATCAGGCAGAATTCCAGTGTGCGATTGTATACACGCATGTGTACGGAGGGTTAGATGTAACAAAGGAGTAATTACCTGTGTAACTACCTACCTACCTGCCAACCTATCATCTCTATTTTTGTGTGTTCTATATACGTCGTTCACCTTGAGTCAAAAAGCATTGTTTATTGTCTTCGTAAGACAATGAAGTTTACCCAGATCCAAATGCTTACTTATACTAATTTTGTTTTCTATGAGAAATTTAAATTTCCAACATTTAGAACTCTGGCAAGGGAAAATCCGAAAGCAGATGTTCAATTAATGAGTTTGAAGGCAGGTGTGTACCTGACTAAGGAAAAGTGCATTTGTGCCAGGAAAGCCAACCTTTTTATGTATCGAGGTACATTTTTCCAGACTGGAAAATCTCTGATGCATGTGTGAACTTGTATAAATTTATTCACAAGAATAGAATCGACCTTTACATATACCATGTATCCAGCAAAAATACCACCCATGCTACCCTAAACCAAGGCATTCATAATTTTTTGCTGCACTCAGCAAGTCATATAAATCTTGATTTTTTTTTTTTTACTACTATAAAACAAAACATGCTTCTCAGGACACACTTATGTTATATTTGCTCAAATGGATCTTAATAGCAACTTAGGGTGCTGTTGCTAGAGGGTAACTGTAGTTAGCAGTTAAAAAAATCTGAAGGAACTTTTCAGCTCATAAAACTTTTATGAGCTGAAAAATGCTATGGGGTGTGTTTAACAGTGGTTCAGGGGATACTGAAAACTCGACTTCTGTCTATTTCAGGAGTAATTTGCACACCTGCAGTTTGAAAAATTATTGAAAGATTTGCTTTGTGAACATGTGTGAAGGCTATAGGGTTCGAAGGCATAGGAAGAGTTTCTTCAATTCTGTATATATATATTATTAAATCATAGCTGTGTACATTAATGCAATCTCTGTACATATTTTTTAAAGAGCATGCCTTTAAATCACCTGAAATGTTACACGTTAGTGGTGCAAAACAGCAAACGTTTTTAAAAACAGACATATCAGTATTTTTCCATCAAAGAAAAATTTGGAAACGTATAGATATTACATACTAGTCTTAGTCTACAAATACTTAGAGCTATTAACCTTACAGTAGATAACTTATTAGTTTTCTATAAACAAGTTCATATGTTCTACTTACTATATGTTAGGCCTGCTTGATACTGTCTTGTTAGACTTTTTTGTTTTTTTTTGGCACAGAATCTTACTCTGTCACCCTGGTACAATGCTGTGATATACTCACACCAACCTCAACTCTTGGGCTCAGGCAATCCTCTTGCCTTGGCCTCCTGAGTAGCTGGGACTACAGGTGGCCCCCACAAATCTTGGCTAGTTTTTCTATGTTTAGTAGAGACCAGTCTCACCCTTGCTCAGGCTGGTTTTGAAATCCTGAGCTCAAGGGATTCTCCTGCCTCAGCCTTCCAAAGTGCTAGGATTACAGGTGTGAGTCACCATGCCGAGACTTTTTTTTTTTTTTTCTGATTTTATAATTTACATTCACACAAATCTGAGAGTAAAGTGGGAAGAAAGCCAATATTAAACCAAAAGGACACAAATAATTTTTATATCAGTAAGATGAGGATAAAATTATTCATGTAAGGCTGTTAAAAATTAATCATGTTTTGAGAAAGATAATTTTTGGCCTCTAATTTATAATTTCTTTTGCTCAGTTTTCTTCCTGAGACTCATAATATCTTATTGGCTACATCGTTCCAAAATAATCTCTGTCGGCTCGGCGCTGGTGGCTCAATGGGCTAAGGTGCCAGCCACGTACACCTGAGCTGGTGGGTTTGAATCCAACCAGGGTCTGCCAAACAACAATGATGGCTGCAACCAAACAATGGCCGGGCATTGTGGCGGGCACCTGCAGTCCAGCTACTTGGGAGGCGGAGGCAGGAGACTCGCTTGAGCCCAGGAATTGGAGGTTGCTGTGAGCTGTGATGCCACAGCACTCTATCCAGGGTGACAGCTTGAGGCTCTGTCTCAAAAAAAAAAAAAAAAAAAAAACCCAAAATAACCTCTGTCTAATTCACCTCTTCTGCACTTTTGTTTGTATGTAAGAGAAATGCAGGAGGGCAGGAGATACCCGGGCAAATGCCAATATTTATATCATTAATTATACCACGATCTCTTGTAAAAGATAATGTTTTATACAGGATAGTCTCAAATTTTTAAAATCACATATTTTTCATTTTCATAGAATTTTATACAACTTTGTGATTACGTAGAAAAATTTCTTTCAGATTTTTTATTATAGGATTAGTTTTCTTCTTCAGACAAAATCTTTTTTTTTTTTTTTTTTGTAGTTTTTGACCGGGGCTGGCTTTGAACCCGCCACCTCTGGCACATGGGGCCGGTGCCCTACTCCTTTGAGCCACAGGCACCACCCTCAGACAAAATCTTGTTGCAGGACTCCAAATCTTCAACAGACAAAAGAGCAGCTTGGTTGATTAATATCGGAGGGAGGTCAGGTCAGGAGCGTCGCTCTCCTGGGACGTCCTCCTCATCTCTGGGGGTTTCTATCATAACAGGGACCTCAGAGCACAGCTAGGAGGAGAAGGATATCATCTAGAGAGTTCAAAATAAAGCAAAAACAGTTACTTGTGAATGAATGAATTTTTAAAGTAACAATGCTTTTAAAATTAGTCTGATCATCAACACCTTTATCTTACTATAATGATACACATTTATGAGCATTAACCTTTGAATAGCTCTATGCAAGGAGCTGAATAAAACAAATTAAGTCGATGTCGTTTCAATCTCATCCATGCCTATGTGTCGCCGAGATAATATATAGGGCATTTCCAAGTATCATGAATGTGTGTAGAACTAAATTACCACTAAATTATCATGCTCAGAGCTTGGTACTGTCAAACCCCCTTTTCTATATATTATCACATCTAAACCTCAAAACTAATTGGTGAGATAGCCAAGAAGATGGGCAAATGAAGCCCCACGGAGTCTAACATTTTTGGCCTCGGGTCTAATGGACTAACAGCCTGTCCCTTTTGGGAGCATTTTTGCAGTAAAATGATTCTTTCTTCTGCTCAACTCTGAGGAACAATGACCCACTTTGTACTGGCTCATATACCAGCCTGTTCATCAATTCCTGAAAGACCATAAACTCTGGAGAACTGGTTTCTCATTGCCATTCTATTGGTTTGTTAAGAGTATATGATTTAAATGCGGTTACCGCAGTGCTACTCAGGTAGCTGCCATGGCAGGAGAATACTCTGCTAAAATTGGGAGCACGGTATTCTGGGGTTCTACAATGCTGCTTTCCTGCAAAATTTTAGAGCACATCCCTGAAAAAGGATGGGATGGTGTCTCATACCCAGGTGGCTGCTTTTGATGAGCTCCAGCTGCAGCTCGTTTTTTTTCTGCAGGAATTTAGGGTGGGTTCCCCCATTCCTCATGGGCTTCCTAAAGTTCAGAAAATGATTGGGTTCCTATTAGTCAAATGAATGGAAAGGAAAGAGAGTGGTTATCTTCCCCTCCTTTCTATGGGAAAATAACCTGTTCCTAATTTGTAGTGAGCTTAACTTTGTACTACAGATCACAGGTTACCTTTTTTAAAAGTCGTAAGTGAAAAATTTCGTGTCTGTGGTACATGGACGCACATACAGACATACACAAGTACATGTAGAATCCCAGCTTTTTAACATGTTCTTTGAATAGTGTTATCAAACCACTAAGCTTGAGGAAAAATGTAAGCAATTGAAAGTGTTTTCTTCAAAGGTTGAGGCTTAATAATAAGAGACGTTCTCTAGATAATCAAAAGGAACTTTATCTTCTTCCTAAAATGGATCAATGCCTGGATTCTTTCTGAAAATGGCCTTTGCAGTTACAACTTGTCATTATCAAAACTAACACTGAAGTAGGGGTATTATCCCAAGACAAACGCCACTTAGCTATTACTAGCAGTTACCCTGGGAGACAGGTGCACACCCTTCTAGCCGGTCATAGTCAACGAAGACTTAGCTTCAAGGAAAGCTACAACGTCCCTGATCCTTTGACAGATATTAATGGCAGGCACAGAAGAAACACAAACTATAGACCTGTTCCCAAGTCTCTTAAATGCATAGTGGGAAGCCAATAGCAACACAATCACACGCAATTGTGGTACTAAAACATGTAATTGCACACTAGATAATGCAATATGATGGACCGTGAGTGACAGTTGAGGTCAGCCAAGGAAGGAATTAATAAAGTCAGAAACTTACAGAATATTTCATGAGAAGAAAGAGACTCAAGACAGTCCCTGTCTGAGGGATAGAGTGCAAACAAATTCTAAGAAGCCAGTTACTATCCAAGTGCTTTCCAACCTAGGCCTCCCAGTGAGGCCAACGAGCCCCACATGTGAGCAGTTTTTAAAAATAGGGCTGAGAGCGCAGAGAGGCCATGTCTGAACACTTTCTGGATCTGCCCAGAAACCTACACAAGGTCATGGGAGCTGTGCTGCCAACTTCCTTAGCGAGGAGTGTTCTTACACTTTTCTGTGCTTCTGTGATTCATACATTTCCATAAAGACAGAACGTCCTATGGCTTAGTTAAGCATGTTTAACTTTTCAAAATAAATTCCCATGAAGCATCAGGTCTCTGAACTACACTCATATAAAGTTAGATGGCATAAAACTACTGTTAAAAGAGTGGTACGTACTTTAAAAGATGATTTAAAGGTTAATGACATTTTTAAATCAGATGCATATTGAATCAGTACAATTACAGGGAAGGTGCTGAGCAATCTGGAGTCGTCTCTCTGGTTATCTGCAATGTGGACCCACACATTTCTTAATTTCCCTGTCTTTGTTAGTCAAATGGATATAATCACTACTACTATGTAGAATGACATTGCCTAAACCTTGACCTATGCTCTTTTTTCAAATCTCAGGAGTTATGAAACAAAGAAGATGTGTATATATATTAATACATGTATGTACATATACCCATAATATACATATATATATTTTCTCATTTATTTAGCAATCAAATAATTATATGCACCAACTATGCTAGAACTGGATTTTTTGAAGGACACTCTGTGATACTCTGATGAACATGGGGAAGTAGTTAGTTTGCTTCATAGGAGGGGTGAGATAGTTGATGCAGTAGGCAGAGGCTTTGGAAGGAGACCTGGGTTCACTGTCAGACAGTGACCTTGGCCCTCCTCATTGCCAGGTGCCATATTCCAGATTTAGTCAAATATGGGTGAAAATATTTAGGAAAAACACCCACAATAAAAAATAACAATGCAGCAATAAAAATAATACAAATCAAAAACCAATACAGCATTTAAGTTGTCCTTGGTTTTATAAGTAATTTAAAGATGCTTTAAAGCATATGGATATGCAGGTTGTATGTAAGTAAATACTATGCCATTCTGTATGGAGCTTGAGCACCGTGAACTTAGATATTCCTGGGGGGAGGATCCTGGAACCAATCACCGTGGGTACCGAGGGAAGACTGTTATTTACAATGGGTTTGGTCTTGAATGAATTATTTAACTTCTACAGGCCTAAGTTGTACACTAATAGAAATCTATAATAATACTACTACTCATCAGATTGCTTCAAGAGAGGGGAATCTCTTTGAGTGCTTACCCTATGCTGGTCACTGTGATAGGCACTTTACACATTTAATACTCCTTGAGTGACTGGAAAGTACCATGCACAGTACCTGGCAAGTACCAAGCACCGTACCTGGCCCATGGGAACTACTTAGTGCAAATTAATTCCGCCTCAGCTTTAGAATTCATTTCATTTCCAACATCTAAGTTCTACGTGTAGAACAATATATAGGTTGTTTTGTACTAAAAAGACAGAAGTTGAGTTATCTTCCAATTCAAGATGTTTTAACTGCAAGGAGCCAAATATAATTTTACTTGAGTATCTGCTTGACGGAAAGAACCTATTAAAATTTCAATCCTATGTTGCTTGGCTTTTCAGGGTGATGCCATTTTGTCTGCTAATTAGGAGCAGCTGCAGCCCTCACTTAAAATTTAAATATGGTATTGATTCTATAGGACCTAAGAGTAGAGTTTATTAGCTTTCCGCTCTTTTTCAATTGTGAAAATTGGGCTTGTGATTTTGATGACTGCCGAGTTAATTTTCTCTCAAAAAATCATTTTATGCATTCTTCATGCATTTCCCCAGGTGTTGGGCTCAGCCTCCTGCATATTCATAGAAGACACGGACATTCCCTGCTGTCTTTCTGTTGTTGTCAAGGAAACCCCCAGCTCTCTGCACAGGGATTACATTCTTCTTTCTTAATAGCTCTTAGATCATTCATTTGTGCAATGAATAAAAAATGTATTCACAGGTCCAGACACTGTTCAGAACTTTTTTTGCGGGGGGAGGGGTGGTGTAGCTAACGGGAAAGACTTGTGTGGTGAGACAAAAGAAAAGGAAAAAGAAATGCTCTCTGAGTTCCATTTTAATGAGCTAAAGCTGAAAATTTTATGCTGTTAAGAAGCCATTGCCTATTTTTGTTAGTTTAGGAAATTTATAACATTACATTTCAGTGAGGCCAGTTTTTCACATACAAAAATAGTTATTAAGTGGCTTTATTAATAGAACAATTCCAAGAACGGAGCCCTGGTCAGTGTGGATGGGACAGGCTGGGAGCGGTGAAGGGTTTTAGCAAAACCTGCCGTAATTTTTTCATTTGTATTGAAGCACTTTGGATTTTTAATGACATAGGTGAGAGATATAAAATATAAAATACACTTTCATCCAAGGGCATCATGTGGCCATCTAAAGACTTACTATATTGCATCAAAAAATGGTGTTCTTTAGAGAAAGAATGCCAGTATTTAGACTTTTCGATTACGAATGAGGTGGGAAACACACATCTATTGTTAGGGAAAGGATATAATTAGTCTCAAAAAGAGTGATTTATTCCTTTAGAGGAAAACAAATTCTGCGAACCTTCTAAACACCCACTAGAATGATGGGGTATTGTATAGAGTTTCTCCATCAATAACTGAAGTCTTAAGGCACTTTTACATTAGAAAGAAAGTATGTCTGGAGTGAAAGGAAAAGTTTAATTATGTATCAGCATCTACGTCTATAAAAATTTGATATACAGTGTCCCTGCATTACCCTGAAACTTGCTTGCACACGTGTGTCATCAGCGCACAGTAAGCTCCTGGAGTGGCTTTCAGTGACCTCATTCTTTCGCTGTGTGACACCTCTTCCTGGTGTCTCACAGGGGCAGTGTGGTGACTTTGGCCATATCCTGTGGACAGTAGGTTTCTGAAGGTGTAGGCTTTTCTATGATTCAAAATAGAAAAGGAAGTAAATATGCTAATGTATATTTCTGGAGAGAACACCGGAATACGGTATAATCATCATTTTTTACTATTTTGAAAGCTTCTCTTTCTCTGCGATATTGGGGAGCTCATCTTACTCTCTGCAGATAAAACATGTTCTGCTCATCTCCTCACATTCACCCCCAGAACACGTATTGAAGATGTGTTGAAATAAAGTCCTTCAATGAAGCTACAATAAGGGCTGGAGAAAAGAAGATAATGCAATTTATAATTTTCTAGTTATAACGCATAATACAATTTACAAAAGAAAGAAACACAATTTATTTCTATCTTAGTTGGGAATGTGGAGCTTAGTTGGGAAGGTAACTTGACATAATTAGTACACAAGAGAGACCACGATAAAGGCTAATCGCTTGTTTCATTAAAAGAGAATTTAGAAGCATATATGAAATACATTAAGAAACACCTTTAGCATGCGAAGTCTCAGAACTAATCTCAGAAGAAACTATCCCCTGGCTTATGAGAGAGGGACCAGAGCTGCCCACCCATGACGTCGCTGTGTGTGATGGGTTGAGGGACACCAGGCAATTGCCAGTGCATAAGTATTGCCCACAGTACTTCTCAATCCCGGCTCTACATTAGAGTCATCAGGGGGCCTCCAAAAACACTTTCCATCCCCTCATCGGCCAGGAGACAACTTGAATCTGAATTTCCGGTGATAAGGCACAGTCATTGTAATTTTTGTTTATTACTTCTCTTACCTTGGCTTTATTTATTTATTTTCGTATCAGGCATGTGTCTTTCTAAATGCCCCCCATGTGATTTTGACGTGCAGTGAGTGCTGAACACGCTGATAAACTACAGGCTTGCCGACAGTTAGGAGGCCTGCTGAGTGCAGTCTTCTGCAGAGGGGTTTGCTTTAAGCCTCTGTCAATTTAAGCTCTACTCTACCAACTTCGAGGAGAAAGAATATGTCTGATTCAGTCTTCCCAGAGTGAAATGGTGCTTTGATCAGATTTGGGGGAATAGTTTCTGTTTTGTTTTGGGTTTTTGTTTTGTTCACAAATGTTAAAGGAAACGACATTGGTTAATAGGGAAGAAAATAGAATTAAGTATTATTGAAATATATGTTTTTAGTAGTTTCAGAAATAATTGTAATTGAATCAAAAGTAATGGGGAGCACATCGTTAATTATTGAGAACTGCAGACCTCACCTTATTGTCCCTATGTTAATGTCTACCTACAGTCACAGAAATTACAAGGAAAGGCCCAGAGTTAAGCATTCTTTTGGCTCTACTTACTGGCCAAGTCAGCTTGTTGAATATACATTTACATTTGAGGAAAACAGTGATTACCACTTTACTATAAGCCCATATGAATTTGGAAAGAAAATGAATGATGAAAAGTATATGGAGACTGTTCCAGATTATTTGAATGATCTAGATTTTTATAACCATAAATGTCTTTACAGTTTGAGTTATTTGTACAATTCTTCAGTTGTAGTTCAAACCTTGAGCTGTAATTGCAGGTAGGGAACAACATTCTTCAGTCTGAGATACAAATCTTTCAAAGGAAGTATGAATTCAGCATAATATAAACCTTTTCTTTTTTTTATTTTCTTTCTTTGAGACAGAGTTTCACTATGTCACTCTTGGTAGAGTGCGGTGGCCTCAAACTCTTAGGGTTAAGCAATTCTCTTGCCTCAGCCTCCAAGTAGCTGGGACTACAGGTGCCTGTGACAACATCCAGCTATTTTTTGTTGTTGTAGTTGTCATTGTTGTTTGGCAGGTCCAGGCTGGGTTTGAACCCACCAGCCTTGGTGTATGTGGCCGGCGCCTTAGCCTCTGAGCTACAGGCGCTGAGCCAAACCTTTTCATTCTTGAGGATAAATAAATAATGGTGTTGACATTCTTCTAACTAAATTCCCAAAAGAGGCGCTAAGTGGCCAGAGTATGGGAAGTTAATGTATTTAATGGATCTTTTTACTTTAATTATGGAAGAGTGAATTTAGGGAGGGAGGTGAGATTTTTGAAAAGTGAGAAACAATTCAGAAATTTGTAAATAAGAAAGCATATGACTTAAGTTCTGGGACATACAAATCAAAGCCATGGCCAGTTTGGGCGGAGGAACTTTAGAAAAGCTATATCTGAGGACTGATGGCTTCTAGATGGGTAAAGTTCAAAGGAGGTTTTATGAAGCACTCTGAACTGGGTGTGGGGGAGTCTTCTTGAACAATTCTGAGGTGGGAATGAAGAAGATAAAGGGATAGGACCAGGGAACCACTGAGCTCCATGCAGAGCATGGAAGGAAGGGTGGGGGTTGGGCCGGATGTGGGACCAGGAACTGGAGCTGTCTGAACTCTGTTGAAGAGGGGGGTGCAGAGGACAGGAAATGACTACTAACTTTTGAACAGAGGAGTGGCAAAATTAAAAATTAAATGGTGTTTGATAAAGTTTAGCTTAGTAGCTATCATTTTAGAGGCCACACAGAAACTAAATATACATATTTAGGAGAGGCCTTTGTTTTTGCTTTAATCAAAGCTTTTACATATTTTTAAATCCTTGATTCTGACCCAGGTGTTTTTCTGGCGTTAGGATAGCTGGCAATATCTACATGTCTATTATGTCTGTCTATTCATCCTCTACTGTCTCCCTATCTGGCAAATAATTTGAGCATGTTAGAGAACCAAAGTGAAAAAGACAATAAAAATACTGCCTTATGATATTTTTTGTTTTGTCGATTTGCTTTATTTTTCCTCTTTTAAGAGATCATTTAGAAACCTATTGGCTTACTTCTCATTCATATAGCTTTTATCTCATTGTTCAGAAATGCCTAACGGGTCCCAAAATTACTTGATTATGCTCACCAGGAAAGCTCTTGTTCTTTAAAAAGTGGAAGTTATGAAATCCCTTGGGCTTTTCTATAAGCAAGAAGAGCCCACGCTCAGTGATACCTCCTTAAGGGCAGTTAGCCAAAGACGGTCTCTAAACAAATTATATGTACTCGATGAACAGCATTATTTGAGGATTATCCTAAGTTGGAAAAAGATGATTCCCATTTATCATCCTCATAATATGTCTTCCTCTTAAAAGCGAGGTTATCAGAAATGCTTATATTGTTTAAATATGTATGTGTCGTATTATATATGTGTGTATATATACACATATTATTATATATGTGTGTTTAATACATATATTATGATATACATGTATATATATATGTAACCCTTTCTGGGTCTAAAATTCATAACTTGAGACACACTGGGCCCCATGTTGAGCATGAGAGGGCTGTCAGCATAAGCTAGCATGCTTGAGTGGTGCACCCAACCTTGACTAGCTGAGCTCATTGGGAGATGTGGGTCGCAGAACCCAATATTGACCTTCTAATCTTTAATTTCTCTGATCTCTAGGAAGATTGAATATGGACATAAACATCTTATAATAGTCAATCATTGAAGTAATTAAGGATGCAAAAACACCTAACAAAATTTGGGGAAGGTGTTTATATATCTTGATTGCTAAGGTCAATTTTTTTTTAACATACTAAGTGAACACCATTTTTGGCATCTGAGATTTTGAAAATATTGGGATGTCTAAGTCAATCTGGTCCAAATTCACATTAGCTGGTTTTCTTTGCTTCTTAGGGTGCCAGTTAGGCTTTTTATTTTAATTAAGAAAATATCAAAGGTGAATGAAATGGAAACATGTTTCTTTCTGGCAGTTGTATCTATAGGGATGTGTCAGAAAACATAGACATCTTAAAGAATTTCAAGCTTTCTCTCTTTAAATTCCACAAGAATTTCTCAAGCACTTCATTATGGCTATCTATTGTATTTTTAAAATAAGAGAACAGAAACCTTTTTTGTTACACATTAAAATAAAATCAATTTTTAATAAAGAAATGTGATCCTAATATATCTCTGCTGAAAAGATTGGCATACACTTACACTTAATTAAAAGCTCTTAAACTTGAATCATAAAATTCCCTAAAGAGCACATGAACTTTAACCAGCTGCCTACGCATCTTAGCAACTCTGTTTTGTGTCTGGTAACAGTATGACTGGAAGACTTGTGCTATGTCTACAAAACTCTGCCATGAAGTACTTAAAAATACTTGGTGAATAATTTGAGGTCAGCTAGCAATAAAGCTTTGTGTGAAATGCCATTAAAAAAACCTACGAACCATAATACTGGTATATTCAAGTCAAGCTGTTAAAATACATTCATATAAACATAGAAAAGATTATACATAAACTGTGTATAGTTCTGTGGTTTGACTCTTGAAATCCAAATAAAAGTTATATTACCCATAGAGTAAGATGCTAGAATAGAAGTAATCTTTCATAAGGACTTGTTCATCCAAGATCTTGTACTGTCAATCATCCCACCTGGTGGTTCTGTTCCTACTGCTAGAGCAGATCGCCATTCCTGAGCAACACCCTCCTTTCACAATGGCACAGGTGTCCCCCACATTACCCACAAAGAAACTTTTTTTGGTTTGCAATAATTATAGCTGTTGCAATCCTCTAATAACGTATGTGGTGGGTGAGAGCAGTGACAGGAAAGGAGGATGAAGAGGTCATTTCAGGGGATGAATAAACAAAGAAGAGTGAGTGGAATTTGGTGAGGTGTAAAGGGTTAGTGACAGGCATTTGGGTGACCTGACTGGAAAGAATTTACCTATGTATATGTAGTAAATAAATTTCACGCTCCCACCTCCTGTCCAACCATGAGATGTTAAAAATATGGAAACAAGCAATTTATACCAATAGAAGAAAATGCAGATTGATACAAGGAGAACCTGTTGGCAGAAAAATTTAACTTCAAAGCCCCAGGTAATTAACAGTTCTCCCTCCCTCAAATCTGTATTAAGAAATCTAATGAACCATTTGGAAGTTGACACAACTTGTTTAAACAATAATGTTAGTTGTGTAATTGTTAAGACTATTCCTTTCACAAAAAGAAAATGAAATTATTCCAACTCTCATTTTGCATCTTTGTTTTTTTTTAAGAATTTCCATTAAGAAGAAGTTTTTTTTCGAGATATCTAAAAACATGACAACTGTAGTTAATAAAGTTGTATTATATTAGGGATTTTTATTAAATAAGTCCATTTCAGTCACTCTTATCATAAAAAAGACATGATAATTTGCTTCACTATAGTAACCATTTTACCATCTATTTGTTTCTATAACATCATGCTGCAATCCTGAAAAACACACTGTAAAACTTGTCTTAAAAAAGAAAATTTTTACAATTCTTAACATGAGTGTATTATTTATTTATACAATTTTCCTTCTCATCAATGTTTTATGATATACTGATGGTTATTTGGACATTGCCAGCTTCATGATACAATGAGAGAGAAGATGAAAATGCTTAATATGCTTTTGTTTTCTACCATTCTGAAGGGAGCTAGATCAGAAACTAGGGAGGTGGGAGGCGGACGTGATCCTGATCTAAATTTAATGATTGGTACATTTTAAATATGTAGACTCCCTTTAAAATAGGGAGAAGAGAGTTTAGTAAAGCCAGTTCTGTCACTTCTTGGCAAAAAAATTTGTTCCATAGAGAGACGGAGAGCAGGCCGGCGAGAGACTGGAAGGCACACTTGGGTATTTATAAAATTGGTTTGTGAATGTCTGCCTTGTGTTCTGACACATAACATGTACTCAGTAAATGTTGCGTGATCATTTGGCTCTTGGAGAGATAGAATAGTTAGGGTGGTGTGCATGGTTGTGAAAGTGAATTTAATTTTGAGTCCACAAACTACCATGAAGCAGCACTGAGTCTGTGACATATATGCAAGTTTCTGTCTCTGATACGATTTTGGTGCTGTCATTGAAATTTTGTAATTTTTATTTAAGTTAGAAAATGGAATATGTGTTGATTGCATTGAATGGTGGCCTATTTTAGTGCAAAATGCAGATATGATCATCTAAAATCCTAAGGAAGTCCTCATAGATTTACGAATAATAGGAAGTGTTAGAATTTGTCATCCAAGTGGAATATGGACTAAAAAGATATTAATAATTGGAGCTAAAGTCAGAAGCTATTAAGTAAATTACATAGTCTTATGATCTGGTCTTTAATTAATAAAATCAAGTAGACAAAATATGAGTCAACAGTTAAATAAATTATATAAATTATTAATATACAATTAGAATTCTTCTGTACAGTAGGATATCTGTAAGTTGACCACCCACGGGACAGTAACAAAATGGTCAACACATAGAGGTGGTCAACATAAGGAACTGGGCCCATGTACTGATATGTATGTGTGGTGCATTTCTGGTCTATGAAAATTACATCAACTGAAGGAGGTGGTCACTGGAAGGGTATCGTTAACTATGAGGGTTCTACCGTATTTTCTTTCCCAAGAAAGCATATGAGTTGATCAGATGTATTGTGACCACCTGTCAGTTTCTTGCCATGTGATATATAATGTGTTGGCTTACCTTAGTGCTTCACCTCTCTGCTTTTTCCTACCCTTCAATTTCAAAGCTACCAATATCATACTTGACAGACTTCCATGTGTAATTATTCACTAAAAGGATCATGGGACATATTTCCATTGGTCTTATGTTTTTAAAGTAAGGGGTTTACCTAGAGGCCCTGACAAATCTTTAGTAACGACTAGAGCTTTTACTCTATTCTTGGTCAAGAGTTCATAAGTAGACAACATCAAGCAGTTATTTTCTTGTTCTTTTGTTTTGCTAGAGAATTCTAGCTGAATAGTTTGATTTTACTCCATTATTTATAAAAAGTTACAAAATATGGTAGAGAATTTTGTTTGTAGTATGCTTGACACACATGTTTCTAATTTAATTTTTTTCTATATTTAAATGGAAGATGTTGTGGCACCAAATATAGGTGTGAATTCAGTGTACTTTTTTGTAATATATAGTACTAGTGAATTCTAATTTCATTTAAGCCTAAAGAAATAAGGTGAAAGGTTTGCATGTGAAATGATAGTATGAGCAGATTAAGATAAGCACATTTTTTTAACTCCAGTTAAGTTCCAGGAAGTTATACCAAGTGGTTTAATTGAGTGTGGCTTAATTCAGCTGTATTCAAATATCATTAGCAATGAGAGGCTACTTGAATTGGTGGTTAGGTAAAATTATTGATACAATATTTCAAGAGATTCATTTGTATAAAGGCATTTAAAATGCATTCTGTCATATGGTTTTAAACATTTTCTTCAGATTCTTTTTAATAAAAAGGTAAAACCTACCTTCAATGAAAACTGTAGTAAGATGCTACTATTATCTGAAGATTTTATTGTGCTCTCTGTTAAAACATACATCATGGCACTTTAAGGTCAGAGAAACAACTTTAGTGACTAATATCAACATTCTTTATAATTACATTTTTTAAAAGGCAAAATTTTTAGTCACTTTCTTGAAGATGATAATTAGTAATAGTTTCAAAAGCTGAGTCAGACATAGTCTGTATTCATTTTATGTTTATACGATACATTGGAGTTATACAAGGTGGCCATAAAATTCATGTGCAATTTGAAATAGTGTGCAATTAAAAATTGCACATGAACTGTATGGCCACCCTGTAAAAAGTTATATATTTAGTAATATATAGTATTGATCTCACCTCTCTGTGTGGCAGAAATATTTTCTCATTCATTTGAATATCTATATGCCTTAGCTGACATAGTTGAACAGCTGAATGTATAGTGTGGAATGAAATGGAGATAAAAGAGATGAACTGTAGTGTGTAAAAATTCAATAGGAAGGACATAGAATTAGGGTAAGAATAACGCAGCCCTACACAAGAGTATTTTAATGAGATAATTTACAAGGGATATCGTGGGATACAAAGGAGTTTTTTTTTTCTTTTCTTGTTTTCCTTAGAATGAATGGTATAAATGTAAAGTATACGTCTTCTGATTATCTAAGACTTGTGGTCCGGTTTTTATAAGTTTAGAACCACGTAAGATGCATCTGTAGAATTTGTACTGATGGTGTGTACACCTCTGTATTTATGTGGATGCGTAGTAAGTGAGGATACGAGCAACACTGATTCTTCCTCATAAGCTTTTTTTCTTTTCTGATTTAACGGTAAATGCCAGATGTTGATATCTCCATATGCAGAAAGGAGCAGCTTCTTGCAACAGCAACAGTCCAGGAGAAAGCTGTTTTCTCCCCTATACATGGTGGGGGAGCAGCTGGGGCAGGGCTGGCTCTATCATAATTATTTCTTCTGTAAACTCAGGGTCAGCCTGGGAATGTGTGGAATGAATTGTGGCTGGTCCGAAAGTTAATTCTGCAACATGCGTATTATGCCTTTGGGCGAGATGGTGAGACACCCCGTAGTCCTTTGCCTTCTATGTGGGTCAGTGCATTCACTGGCACCTTTTTGCACTGCCCGTCACTGGAAATGCAGCACTGAAATTGGCACGACCTTTTTTGGGGACAGTGGAATGCCACTGAAATGAAGGGAAGCCTCAGAACTTCCTCCTTTCTACTGCCTGAGACAAAGAGTTTGCTGATGTACTTTTTGTTTAGTGCTTGGAGCCATATGGCATTGACCTTCTAGGGAATGTTCTGATGATAGATGCCATTTGAAGTATGCTAGATAGACTCTGCATATGTGTTTCTGCACTTTCCTTGGAGAAAATCTTAATAACAAGAACCAAAAGTGGCCTAATCCAGGTAATTCCCAGGAAGGATAAAGGCGTAAAGATGTGGAAGTGTCTTCCTGGTCCTTGAGGGAGCCATCCCCACCAGAGCCATCTCTCATTCTGGGCTATGGCGTATGGACCGTGGCTGAGCCCTGTCCCACTGCCGCAGTGGATAGAGGCTGTCGTCATGTTGTGAAAGTCCTGTAAATAAACCTCGCTTTTATTTTTCTATAGAACAGTCTACTCCAGGGCAGGTTATAAAGAGAGCAGAAGGAACCTCTCCTCATTTTCTTTCTGAATACAAGGTATCTAGATATTCCTCACATAAAGGACAATCATCAGTTACTTTTCTTATATGCATATGGATCATATAGAAAAAGTAATTGATTCTATAGGAAATAGTCTTGACTTTTCATTTTCCAATTGATTATATATGAAATGGTCCTAATTTCTAATATATTTTGCAGTTCACACAAAGATGAATTCCTGCATTCCAAGATTACAATGTATATGTGATTCTTTGCTTCATTTTAAGGACCTTGCTGTTTTCTTAAACATGTTGAAGAGTTTTCATAGCCTGTGTCCATAACCTTGAATTGGATTCATTTTTCGTATCATTAATGGAACAGCAGCAAATTTGACAATGAGAACCATGTGTAGAAGGGTGTTTACTGTGAAGAGATTTTAATACTTCTGTGTGTGTGTGACCAGCCTTGCAATCGATTTCTTCTGTTATATACTGTCAAATCTTATACTTAAGTATTGTGAAAACTCTTTGTTTTTTTCAGATCGAATGAGTGATTTGAGTGTAATTGGTCATCCAATAGATTCAGAATCTAAAGAAGAACCTTGTAGTGAAGAAACAGACCCAGAGCATGATCTAATCGCTGAAATATTACCTGAGATAATTGAAATAGATATATACCACAGTGAAGAAGATGAAGAAGATGAAGAGTGTGCAAATGCTACTGACGTAACGACTACCCCCTCTGTGCAGTACATAAATGGGAAACATCTCGTTACCACTGTGCCCAAGGACCCAGAAGCTGCAGAAGCTAGACGTGGCCAGTTTGAAAGTGTTGCACCTTCTCAAAATTTCTCAGACAGCTCTGAAAGCGATGTTCATCAGTTTATTATAGCTGAATCAGAATTGTCTACCGCTATGCAACCTAATGAATCTAAAGAATCAACTGAATCTCTTGAAATGACGTGGAGGCTGGAGACTTACCCTGAAACATCAGAACATTTTTCAGGTGGTGAGCCTGATATTTTCCCTACAGCCCCATTCCATGAGGCAGAAGTGACAGAGTGGATAGAATCAGTCACAGAGAGAACTCCTGAACCTGGTAATCAGGTGCATGAACATAGTGATCGTATCCCTCTGTTTCCTGAAGAGTCTTCAGGAGAAGCTGCCATTGACCAAGTGTCTCAGAAAACAGTATTTTCAAGGGCCACAGATGTAACATTTAGTGAAGAGGCAGAAAAAAGTACTGTCATCCCATATTCTCCCACTATAGTTCCAAGTACTGCATCAGCACGTGTTTCAAAAGAAGAGTCAATGATGCCAATAGGAAATTCGCAGCCTGGTGACCCACTGTCTACTCTAGAAAGCTGGGTAGAAACAACCCCCAAACAAACCGTGGAGCTCTCAGGGAGTTCTTCAGCTCCAATCTCAGAAGGCTCTGGAGATGTAGAAGAATATAAAGATAAAATGTTCACCCTGGTAACAGATTTATCACAGAAAAATGCCCCAGATGCTGTTGTTACCTTAGACACCAGCAAGGGGGTTATCACAGAAAGCCTTTTTGCGCTTCCTGTGACCACCACATATTCAGTTTTTGACCAACCTCCTGCAGAAGTGGTGCCGACCAAATCTGTAAGCAAATCAGACCTTCCCGAGTGGGTTTTCAGTACATCTTTAGAGGAAAAGCAAAGGAATGAGGAGAAGGAAAGAGCTACAGGCACAGATTCCACTGTAGAGATTCATTCACCAACACAGAGACCAGATCAATTCATCTTACCCTCAGAATTACAAAGTTTGAATGTGGCGACATCCAGTGATTCAGCTGTCAGGAAGACTTTTATGTCCTTGACAACACCTACACAGTCTGAAAGAGAAATGTCAAGTTCCAACCTTGTCTTTACAGAGAGAAATATTCTAGAAAATGTGGGGGCACAGACCACTGAGCACAGCAGTCAACTTGAGGTTCAGGAAGGGCTGACCACTCTCCCAGGTAGCCCTGTCTCTCTCTTTGTAGAGCGGGGCTCTGGAGAAGCCGCTGCCAACCCAGAAACCACCACTCTTTCTTCATTTTCATTACATGGAGAGTCTGAAATTCCAACCAAAAAGGAAACAGCTGGTGCTGTGTCTCCCCATATGGAAACGACTTTCTCCTCTGAGCCCACAGAACTAGTTCTGAGTACTGGAGATGGAGAAGTTGATGAAAGTATAAGTCAAACATCCAAGGAAAACTTGACTTTAGAATTGTTAGGAGAACCATACCATGGGGCAGAAATAAGGGGCTTTTCTACGGCTTTTCCTCTGGAGGAAGATTTCAGTGGTGACTTTAAAGAATACTCTACAGTATCTCATCCCATAACAAAAACAGAAACAGTGGTGGTGGAAGCCTCTGGGGACACAACATCTGGGGCTACCCAGATTTCACCATCTTCCATACCTACTGCAGTTCGTATCGGCGGCACACCTGACTCAGAAAAACCCAGTAGCACCTTGGCCAGCACTTCAGCCTCCCCTTGGGAAGAGTTCATAGCCTCAGCTGACGGCTCAGGAGAGCATCTGGTCACAGCCAGCAGCTCTGTCAGCCCCGTGCTCCCCAGTGCTGTAGAAATGTTTTCTGGTACGGATTTCCCTCTTATCGATCAAGGATTGGGAGAACTAGGTGTAATCTATGAAGCTGATAAAAGATCCACCATTTTGCCAATAACAGAAACTGAAGGCACTATAATTCCAACAGAAAATGGGGGAATGAAGGTCAATGACACAACTTTGGTGACCGTTCCCCAAACTACGGAGCTAGTTAAATTATGGTCAAGGCAAGAAGTCAACACTGTAAGACAAGATACTGAAAGTGAAACAGCATCAGAGGAACAGATTCAAAAAGAAAAGTCTTTTGAATACCCCCAAAGCTCTCTTGCATCAGAACAAACAGGTTTTGATTCACAAACATTTACTGAAACTGAACGTCAAACCACAGATTATTCTACACTAACAACAAAGGAAACTTACAATATGGATAAGGAAATGGAGGAGGAAGGCATTTCCAGAGTTCACGCGTCTACTCCAGGTCCAAATGCAAAGGGGATGGAATCCTATACTCCTCTCCCCGAAGCTACTGAAAAACAACATGTTTTCTTAGCCTCCTTGGTGACTGAGTCTATACCAGCTGAAAGTATAATCAGAGATTCATCAATCAAAAACGGAGAAAGTGAAAAACTCTTTCTAAAAAGTATGAAACCAACAATTAAAGAGTCATATACTGATCTCTTATTGTCTGGACTGGGATCAGGAGAAGAAGTTTTCTCTACTCTACCTACCTTGTCAGTGAATTTCACTGAAATGGAACAAATCATTAACACAGTCTATCCCCAGACTTCTCAAGTGGAAAATTTAGAAACAAGCATCTTAAGTGATAAAATTAAAGATTATGAGAGAATGGAAAATGTGGCAAATGAAGTTAGAACAGACATCTCCAAAGGCAGTGAGGCAACATCCAGCACAACCTTAACAGAAAGTTCAAGTGACAGGGGAGCCGAAGGGCCCACTAAGGCAGCTCTCCCTTTCTCCACAGACACTGAACAGGCTCACAATGAGACTCTCAGCCGGGCAGAAGAAATCCAGACTGGTAGACCGAAAACTGTAATGGAACAAGACTCTACCAAGAATTCTTTCACAGCAGAAACTAAAGAAACAGCAACTTCTTCCACTGTTTTTCCAGATAGAACTGACGGTCTTGAAATGGCCAAAGAATTTGTGACCTCAGCACCAAAACTGACTGCTTTACATCAGTTTACAACTGATGAACATTCTGGAGAAGGGTCTGGAGAAGTGGATATTGATTCAGCTCACACTTCTGGAACTACTCAGGCAGCCAGACGAGGAAGCACTACATTTGTTTCTGATAGATCCCTGGAAAAACATCCCACGGTGCCAAGTTCTACAGCTGTTACTGCCGAAGAAGTTGCAACGGTTTCTTCGGCTCTGCCTCTTCACCCAGAGCAGAATGAAAGCGCCCCCGCTCCAACCAGCACACTGTCAAATACAATGTCATATGAGAGTTCCATGGAGGCTACCACAGGGAGTTTCCAAGACCATTTCAGCGGACTCGAGGATTCCACATTAAAACCTAACAGAAGAAGAAAACCCACTGAAAACATTATTATAGATCTGGACAAAGACGACAAGGATTTAATATTGACTGTTACAGAGAGTACCATCCTTGAAATTCTATCTCAGCTAACCTCAGATAAAAACACTATCATAGATATTGACCACTCTAAACCTGTGTATGAAGACATCCTTGGAATGCAAACAGACATCGATTCAGAAGTGCCAGCAGGACCAGCTGGCAGTAATGAGGAAAGCACTCAAGTTCAACAGAAGTATGAGGCAATTGGTAACTTTTCTTTTCCTGAGGAAACATTTGAGGGCTCCGCTGATACTCCTCTGGCTAGCTACACTCAAGCAACACATTATGAACCAATAACTTCTGAAGACAGACGCCAATTAGATCATATGGGCTTTAACTTCACAACTGGGATCCCTGTTCCTAGTGTGGAGGCGGAATTAGATCTTTTACTTCCCACACCAACATCCCTTCCCGTTCCTAGTAAGTCTGCCACAGAGAATCCAGAGAATGAAGAACCGAAAACTGAACCAAAAGCTTTGGATGACATCTTTGAATCAAGCACTCTGTCTGATGGTCAAGCTATTGCAGACCAAAGTGAGATAATATCAACATTAGGCCATTTGGAAAGGACACAGGAAGAGTATGAAGAAAAGAAATATTCCCATCCTTCTTTGCAGCCAGAATTCTCTTCAGGAGCTGGAGAGGGGCTGTTAGCTCCTACTCCCCATGTAAGTATTGGTGCTGACCAGTTGGCAGTGCAGAACTTCACAGAGGCACCTGACGTGATGGAAGGAGCCAGTTCCCCATCTTACACTGATACAACATTAGCAGTTTCAGCATTTGCGAAGCTGTCTTCTCAGACACCACCGTCTCCACTCACTTCCTATGTAGACAGTGGAGCCTCTGAACAGACAGAGCTGCCCCAGCCAAGTGCTCTGTCCGATACAGAGGCTGGCTCATCTCAGATGGCCCCAGAGGATTCTTTTAAGGAAATTTATGAAAATAGTGAAGAAACTTTCAAACCATCGAGTAAAAACTCTCTACTAACTGAGCCTCCATCCTTATTCCCTGACATAAAATTAGAACCTTCTGATGATAAAAGTGAACCTACATTATTCAAAGAAAAGGAAACTTCTCCTACAGAATTCATTGCAGAGGCAAGAACTGAGATGTTCCAAGATTTCCAAAATAAAATCAATGGTCAACATTCTGGAGAAACGATCGTGGTATTTCCCAGTGTTAACACACCTGGAGCTGTAACTGTCATTACGGCAGCCAGTGAAATTAAGTTAGAAGGTGCTACCCAGTGGCCACATACTACTTCTGCATCTAATCCCGATGGAGCGGAGGCAGTGGTGTGGCCTCAGCCCAGCCCACAGGCTTCCGAAGACCTCGCCATTCCTTCTTCTCTAGAAATAAGCCCTGATACACAGACAGCTTTAATCAGATTGGAGGATCCCACAGCAGCAGCAACAGAACAGCAGGTATCGGCCAGAATTCTTGATTCCAATAATCAGGCAACATTAGGCACTGTGGAATTCAATACTGAGCTTTCAACACCACCATTTTCCCTTCTGGAAACTTCTAATGAAACTCGTTTCCTGATTGGCATGAATGAAGATTCAATGGAAGGCACAGCGATCTATTTACCAGGTAAGACCTCAACATTGCAAAAAATCTGTTCCCAAACCTGAAAACGGTCCCTTGGTCCTAACATATATTTGTATGTGATTTTTATTGTGATGTTAAACCAATGGAAATTTTTATATTGGTCACACCACAGCAGGTCAAGCCACAGTACTGGGTCTGTAATGAAATGAAATAAAAGTAAGTATAGACTATTTTTGGGCTTTATAGTAGATGCAAAAATACTTTGTATTTTTCTGGGTTTAGAAAATAACATACAATTGCAACATGGAAAAAATGAAATTGTTAATTTTTGTTGGTGTAAAAATTGGATTTGTTTTTACTCACAATTAGAGTATTGCTTTGTCATTATCTCATAGTTACACTCCTTCATTTTAAAAGCAGGAAAAAAAGTCTATTTAAAAAAAAATCTCTCTCATTGATGCTTGCTACTGTGGCAATATCAAAATCTGTCAGGTCTTCAACATTTAAGAATAGTAAATAGCTCTAATAAGTATTTCACAGTCCTATAGTACCAATTATCCATTCATACTTTTATGTAATTTTCTTCTTCAAGACAGTTGCTTCACACAGTGCCTAGTGATAGTGGGTATTCATTTATTATATTAGCATACTACCTGTTGAGAGAAGTTTTCTGTTTATTTATGGAATGTACAGAAAGCATGAATTTGATACTGCTTCATATAGATCATCTTATTTGGTCATCATAAAAAGGCTAAAAAACACATATTATCAGCCCATTGTAGAAGGATAAGACATGGAAATTCAGAGAGGTTCAATAGCTCGTCCAAGGTTGCACAGCCACATCATGGCAGGAGTGGGATTTGAACCCAAATCAGCTCTCATTCTGATAAAAAGAGAATTTATTTTACTCTGAGTCTATCCTGGGAATGTTGAAAAGTCAACTTGAATTATGTCATTATTTAAATAACAGTGTGAGTGGAAGACATCACCACCTCACTGCTACCTGGTGGGGGGAGAGGAAATCAATCCACTAATGGCCATCTTGGTTGAAAACACCCATTTTTATAAATATATTTTTAAAATTGTAGTTCAGATTAACGTGGGAATACAAACAGATTCTGTAGTTTGCATTTGTGAGGTTAAAGTTCAATTTCTAGCTGTGTCTCACACCCAGGTAGTGTGTCATATACCTGTGGAATGTACCTGTTGGGTATTAATTAATATGTTTTATGTCATGCCTATTATTAAAAGTATTCTGATCATATCAGTATTTTCTTTTGTGCCACTAATGCTTTATTTTGAGTGCTTCGAACAAAGTAAAATAGTCAGAAAATGGAACTTTTATGATGGCTTGAATTATTTCTTAAAGGTGGTTGACATTGGATTTTTTTTTTTTGTTGCCACTCTATATTTAATCTGTAAATGATAACCTAGTAATCTGGCCAATGTTGATTGTTTTGTAATTCAGTGGAAATACACTTCAGATTGTTGAAAATAGTATACAGAAATAATTGGCAATAAATATGTACTTATAGAGAGAGTTAAGTTTGAGAGATGAGTGGGAAATGTGTCCCAGTTGCCCAGTCCACAGAATTTGCCGAGAATCAGAGTTTGTGTCCTCATCACGATATAAGTTGTCGTTTTAGCTTAATTCAGTAAACAGCAGCTCATATGGGTTTTCCTGATCTATCTTTTGCAGATTCAACTTTCAGAGTTTGTACAAACCGTTTAGGGAAAAACAAAATTCATAAACGTGAAACTTTTCTCCTAACTGGAATGACTATTTTTTCTTTCTTTCTTTCTTTTTTTTATTTTTTTTTTATTTTTTGAGACATTGTCTACTTTCCCACCCTTGGTAAGGTCCTGGGATATCATAGCTCACAGTAACCTCAAACTCCTGGGTTCAGGCAATCCTCTTGCCTCAGCCTCCTGAGTAGCTTGGACTACAGCCGTGGCCACCACACCTGGCTCGTTTTTCTACTTTTTTTTTTTTGTTTTTTAGTAGAGACGGGGTCTCGCTCCTGCTGAGGCTGGACTAAAACTCCTGAACTCAAGCAAGCCACCTGCCTTGGCCTCCCAGAGTGTTAAGATTATAGGCATGAGCCCCTGCACCCAGCCTGGAGTGACTTTCCAGTTCACAGAGAGATCCGCTCACTGAGTCCTGGTCTCAGGCCTCAGCACGGTGTCTGGTGTCTGGGGGGAATAACAATACTTCACATCCACGCGGCTCCACAGTCTCAAAGCACTTCCCTGTGTGACATTTTGATTCTTCACCGAGGCTAATATGCAGATAGGTTGTCTATTGACTGCAGCCTGCCATCTGGGCAGTGCACTTTCAAATTGAGAAAGCTAGGGAGGACTTAAATTGTTTTTGGAACCATAGGAGGAAAGTTCTTTTATAAATTGGGGTAGTTTTTGAAGGAGGTGGAATTAACCTGACTTTTATATGAGCCTCAAACACGGGAATGTGTATCTACCAAGTTTTCGTAGGTGTCCGGAATTTACTTAACACTCAGAAAGTTTGAGTTTGACCTTTTTATGTGGGAAAGGCCCACTTACCCGCTGCACCTGGTTTATTCTGATCCCCCAAGTTAATCTCAGACATCTTATTTTCATGTGTAATGATTTCAGGGTTTCAGAACCTAAGATTCTTAACAACAGGGTTATACAGTCTATAATCTACTTTATTTCAATTGCTTTATAAAAAATTTAACTCTTATTTGGACCCTGAACATTTTGAAACATAAGCAATTCTGAAATAATATGAAAACAGTAAATATAAACTCCGTGTGAAGATAGAGTCGTCCAAACGATGCTACCACGCAAAATATATGATTCAAATGGTGTCCAAGGTTTTGCATTTAGAAAATGTATTTCAAAAGTATTTGTCCTCATAAATTTGTCTTTGGCATTTACATTTATCTCCTAGGAGTGCTGGTTTTACTTGTACTTTAAATAGGAAAATTGTAATAAAAGTTTGGGGTTTCATTTTAGGTGAGGTTTTTGTGTTTGGGTTTGTTTTTATACAGGAGAGTTTAATCTGTGTGTTTTCTTCAAGTATAGTTTAAAGGAGTACATTTGGAACGTGTTTTTGGAAAAAGCATGTTAATGTAGCAGAAGAGACTTCAGTGCACACTTTCGAAGAAAAAGTTTCTGAGCATTAAGTGGTAAAAGGCAATAACAATTCAAATGATGATAACAAGCCAACCTGCTAAAAAGAATGCATGTTCTGTGTACCCAGCCATTTCACATGAACTAACCCCGTTTAAAAGAATACATTTTCCATTCACTGTGCACATATGTGTAATCATTTTTGACTAAAATCAATTGCCATTATCATGCCAACTAAATCTGCAGTAGAATATCTTAGTTGCCAGATACAGTACAAGAAACTGTCATTAAAGAATAATCATGATAGAATCCCAGAAATGAATAGATGTGATTTGTAATGATTAGTTGTAATGCCAAGAAACACTCCAGAGAGTAAAGTTAATGTTAATTTTTATGTGTAGTAAAGTGCTATGATAAAGCTTCTATTCTGATAGCAATATGTGGCATTTTGTGCTAAAATACACTGAAAGCTTGGAGCCTAATTGCTTTTCTTACTTTCCTGACCTGGTAGGAACTGATCGTTGCAAAACGAACCCGTGCCTTAATGGAGGCACCTGTTACCCTACTGAAACTGCCTATGTGTGCACCTGTGTTCCAGGATACAGTGGAGACCAGTGTGAACTTGGTAAGATATTCTTGACTGAAAGAATGCAGCTTTTTATAGATTTATTAGGGGAGAATTTCTGTTGTTGAATCAATTGGAGGTTTCAGAGAAACCCAAGTGTAAATAAATGGTATGTTAAGTGAAATTAAAAACTGAGAACAATTAATAAGGGTCTGGAAAAGGGAAACAGGTGTTTACTGAATTTTGTCAACACACCCAAGACCCAGTGAGGTTTACTGAGGTCAACTTTGTCTTTTTTGTGGTTTTTATAGATAGATAGGCTTTACAAATGTAAAGATGCATAAATATTAACAGAAAGTGTTCATTTATCCCCCAAACTGGCATATCAATAAACAATTTAAGTATACAAACATTTTTAGAAAGCTATACCTAAAAATTTGGAAAAAATTAGGATATTTTATTTCTTGTTCTTTTTTTGGCCGGGGCCGAGTTTGAACCCAACACCTCCGGTATGTGGGACTGACACCCTACTCCTTGAGCCACAGGCACCGCGGTATTTTTTGTATTTTGAGATCATTTTCTCTGATATGGAATGGGAAAGAGCCTCTCTCTGCCTCTCTCAGTAGCCAACCCAACCTGTCTCCATCTCAAGTTGTGCTGTTGCTATGCCCTTCCTTCCTTTGGGTTCCAAAGAATATAATGGACTCTAATAAGTCAGTTCCTTTTACTTCTGTATTTTTATTTAAGCATCCTTTACTATAAAGAAAAAAAAAGCCACAGTTTTGATTTGGCCAAATATAGACCTTGCCTCTGAAAAAAGAATGATGGAATGTATTGTTCAGGTGCACCTTTTTGAGGCATCCGGAAGGTTTGCTCGCAGTGACTGAGTAAAGAGAGCTCACCAATAATACTTTAAATTACACAGAAATATTGGAATAAAGTCCCAACGTTCAAATTAAAAGAACATGTGTTTTTTTAAAAAAAGGTCAACAGAGTTAGTGAGCTCTCCTTGTGTGCTAATTTTTGGGAGTATAAAGATAGCAGTAGATGATGTTTAAGGAAAAATGGCATCTTAAATATCAAATTTATATGCATAAAAGGATCTATCTGGCCTCCAGTCTGTTTTACATTAAAATCAATTAAAATAATTTAACAAGTTAATATATGTGACGCTCGTAGAATAGTGCCTGGCACTTTGCCAGCACCCTAAAAGTGTTTGGTATTATTTCTGTATAATACCAGCACTAAGACCATTTCTTTCTGGCAAGCAAAGTAGCTTTGTAAATTCATTTGTTAACATTATTTTCCGTTAATGTAAACATTAATTAACTTTTGAGTGCCATTGCAAAATGCTATGGGAATAAAGTCACTACTTTCATCAGAGGAGGTCATGGGCGTCTGCATAGGAAGATGGCATTCGATATAGATCTTAAAGTTGAGGGGGATTTGGTAGATGCTGGAGGGGGATATGGACACAATAAACAAAAGCACAGAAACCGTGAGGAACGTGGTCAGGGGACTGCAAGTGTCCGGGTAGTAGGCGCGCACTTACGGCGTGAGGGGGAGAGACCTACTAGGAGAGAAGATCTAGAAGGTCCTCACAGGGTGAGAAGGTCCTGAGTTCAATGTACTGAATAGTTTTGCTTTGTTTTCCCACCAAGTGCCTCTAAAATTATAGCATCAGAATCATCTGCTGTTGTCCCCGCCCCAGAGTGCCTCTTTCAGTAGCCCTGGGGCAGGCCTGGAAACGTGGATTATTAACATTCTCAGACCAGGCTGATGCTGCAGGGACCACACTGGGAAAAGCACCGCCTGGGGCCCTTGGGATCCCTGAAATGTTTGGAAGCAAAAGAATAAAATTACCATGACTGTTTCTAAAAAAAGATGGCAGTGTGCAGGGTGAAGGATAGACTGGAGATGAAAGGGCCCAGTAACAGTAGGGCCAATCCAGTCTTTTGAGTATTCCACATATGGGTAATCAGAGCACAAGCCAGGATTGGAGGTGGGAAGGCTTGGGGGGAATGGTTCGTCAGTCTTAGGGCTCATGGACTTCATCTAGTAGCAATGGAGACAATGACCCTACTCTGACTATCTTTGAATTTTTCTTAGAGAAAATAAAAATACAGGATGGCTGGCTACCTTTGAATGTCAGATAGACAAAAAAACTTTTTTTTTTCTTTAGTATAAGTTTGTCCTAAATATAGCATGGGACATACTTGGGCTAAAAAATTATCTGAAATTCAGGTTTAACTAGCCATCCCATATCTTACCTGCTAAACTCACACTAAATAGAATGCTTTGGTCTCTTTTTGAAATTATTTTTATGGACTCTTACAATTCATTTTAGATTTTGATGAGTGTCACTCCAACCCCTGCCGGAATGGAGCCACGTGCATTGATGGCTTTAACACATTCAGATGCCTCTGCCTTCCAAGTTACGTCGGTGCACTTTGTGAACAAGGTAAGAGCTATGGCAACCTTTGTCTGATGAATATTGCCGATGGTTTTACCAATTTTGGGCTTAGTGCATATGCTTTCCTATAGAGGAAATTCACAGGTTACTTTATTTAAGGGTTTCCTTTTGTATGCATAGCTTGAAATATTTGAACCATTTTACTGAGAGATTAGAATTGTAGACTAGTACATTGAGCTGAATTTAATGGCATCTGGTCAACTAAAAGAATATTGGCATACATAATCTTCCTAGGGACAAACTAGGAATTGACCTTAATGTGGCTTGTGTGCCAAGGAGTACTAAACTCACTGTGAGTTGTCTATACTTTCTCCTCCTAAACACTTGAGACTCAATGGGCTTATTTTTCATAGTCAATCATATCTGGAGAATGAGTTGATACAGTTGTGAGAATAGCTTTAGAGTGGCACGTATTATGTAAAAGATGCTATGAATCTGCTCACCAGGAAATTTTCCTACTAAAGAAGCATCTACTTTTTCTGAATGAAAGAAAAGCCCATGTCCATGATGGCTTGAATCTCATGATCCCCGTAATTTGCATTTTATGGCCAACCTGAGAGTGTATTTTAGATGGTTAATGGTAACATTTCTTAGTCCATCCATCAGAAACAGATTGCGTGCTCAGCACACTCAGCTTTGGAATGTCGATTTCCTCTACTTAAAGTCATACGGTGGTTTGGCTTCGATAAAAGTGCTCGGTGCCAAACTTCTATCCCACCAGACAAAATGAAAATGCATTAGGCTCTCAGATACATTGCTGCAGCCTCACGTTCTGCCTTGTGGTGTTAATCTGGTGTCACTACAAAGAGAGCAAAGTAAAAAGGGGCACATACTGAACTGCCATTGCAAGTGGATGGGCGATGGCTACGTATTTAAGTGTTGTATTTTTCTTTTTTTGTTCCATCTCATAGAATAATTCTGTTTGTTTTAGATTTTCAATGTGAAAATAGACCAAGCAAGGTCCTCTTCTTAAAGTAAAATAGCAAGAGAGATGTCATTTGTTGAAAAAAACAAAAGGATGAGACACATGAAACATGCCAATATGTTCAAATGGTTCCGGTTTTCATTGGTTCCAAGTACAAAAAGTGATTAAAAAAATCATTTGTTTAACATGTTATTTGTTGAGTGCCTGTTTTCTTTAGAACACTGTTCTGGACACTGGAGACAGAGCTATGGACAAAACAGAGTTCCTGATCTTGATGGCTTAACATAACTCTCAGCGGAGACTAAAAAGAGAAACTGTTTAACACTTTATAATTTAACACATGCCCAGGTATATGGCTCAGCATCTACTGTGCAAGTAGACCAGAAATGAAAGCTCAGAGAGGAACAGTGGTGTGTTCAAGGTTACACATTTATAGGTCACAGAGTGGAAAAGGGGACCCAGTGGCTTAACGCTAAAGCCCAAGTTTATCCCAATATCTTTGTACTTCTAAAGTAACTCTCAAAGATAAATATTTTGTTTATGTGTATATCTGATGCATTGATTGCTAACATATTCTTGGAAGGGATTTTGGGATCAATTACTTTCTTCTTCTCTTTTATAAAGAATTTGGAAAAGCAAAAGTTTTAACTTGCTTCTTTCATGTCTGGTACCACCTAACTTTTAGGTACATTCTATGTTATTTTCAAGCTAGTTTAACTTTCATCCAAATTATTTGCCGAGGAACATCTATCCATCTGTTTACCCAGTACAGCTGTGTTCCTGGGACTTATTGCTAGGATACTGAAGGCAACTCTTCAGGTTGCCTAAGAGCAAATGTTTTCTTCATTAACAGTAGCATTGTTGTCTAAACAGTTTTCTATCCAAAGTGCGGTGATGACTCTGTCACTGTTTCTTCAGCTGACCTTTTCTGTTCTGGGCACTAGCAACTTCCCAAGTCATAGTAACTCTGAATTAGCAGGCACGTTTTAGGGAATGATAACAAATATAAAATCTAGAAAGCTCTATTGGAATAAGAGAGAGAGAGACAGTTCTGTATGTACAGGCCCAGTCAAAAATCAATGGTGTATATTGCCAATGAGAAGTGTGGAAGGGTGAATAGTTTCTTAAAAGCTGGCAGGTATATATCGGAGATGTTGACAATATTGCCTGTACAGCATAAAGGGAATAGATTTTTAGTGAAATTGTTTAAGAGTGATAGTTTCAGGGCGGTGCCTGTGGCTCAAAGGAGTAGGACACAGGCCCCATATGCCGGAGGTGGCGGGTTCAAACCCAGCCCCAACCAAAAAAAAAAAAAGAGTGATAGTTTCAGCTGCTATGAACAGTATGGGTGCCCACAGCAAATCGGGGACTTTGTATTGTAACCTACTCACTATAGTGATTTTAAAGCATAAGATAGCTTTCCATATGTTGAATGCCATTTAAGAAAATGTCATCCAAACAGTTGGCTTTTAATAATAAAATGAGTTTCATAGTACTTTTAGATAAGTTGAGAAAAATAGACTATTTCTGATATCCCCTCTCAGAATAGCATCCCGGAAGATGCTACTTGACATGTGATTCTTCATCACGTATTTGTTGAATTCATGAATAATAAAAATTAAATGAATCAGTGTAGACATTAGGCCTTTTTACAAATGTGCACAATACACATGGTATTTGTGTGTATATTTATAATCATTGGAAGCTATGATGTAGAGAGGACGGATTAATCCCCCAACGTGGTTTTAACACTAACTGCCCCTATTTTTGGACCTGCACTCTGACATGAATGGATGCACCTGCTAACTGAGAAAAACATGGTAGCGGCCTGTTGTCATGCATTTAAATTTCATGATTATCTAGATTTCTTGTTAAAAGAAAAGCACTGGGTTAAAAGTGGTTAAGAAAGAGTACATAGAATATTTTTTTTTTCTAATGTACTATTCAAGAAGGTAGGAAATTTCAAAATTTTAAACTGTGTATCGTAAAATAAATGATAATTTCCAAAGTAATTTATCAGGACCAACTACTTTTTTCTTCTCTTTTAAAAAGAATTTGGAAAAGCAAAAGTCCTAAGTTGAGGAAAACTATACTATTACACTATTATATTATTGACTTTGGCATTAAGAGTGTTCTAAAATTTTTTCCAATTCTCCTCCCCTATAAACTAATCTCATATATGAAGAACTGTGTCCTTCCTACCCTCCCTTCCAACTCAACCTCTAAATTTTTCCAAGTGAGCTTCCCAAAGGAAAAAATCCTATATCCAGTGGCCAAGATTGGCTTCATTTGGGGGCACTAAGTACCACTTTTATACCAGACCCTCTAGTTGTGTCTAGCTATGTCTTGAGTCCTTTCCACGGGATTTGGTGGTCTCAGACAACATTTTAATTGTACCCAAAACTTCCACTGCACATCAAAACAATTAGTCAGCTGGCTGTAACTAAACAATGGGCTTGATAGACTAAACTGAAATAAAGACTGCTCTCAGAGATAAGCTTCGTCTGTTGCATGATTACAGTCTCAATCACTGAAGCCAGAAAAAAAAATTAAATCTTTCAAAATGTGTACTTCCCCATAATCACAAGAAGCGGAGTAAAAGGAGTGAAAAGAGACCATTTGAGTTTTCCTCTGGCCACCGACTCTAACCTATAAAGCACGCCTGTCTTTAATCCCGTAGGGCTGTGGTTTTTTCATCCATTAGTAAAAATAGGAAAAGGGACTCCTTACGATGTGATCTGGAAGGTTTTCCTGGTGTCTGAAATTCTAAAGGCTTTGCAGTTTGGTAGTTTTTTCATGTAGCTACTTCAGTATATTTGTGAGATATATTTTGTGAAAGTCAGAACTCTTTTTATTGACCATGAATTCACATCTGGGGTAACCCCAAGCCATGGATGACTGAGTCTGATGGAAGATTGCCAGTGGGTACCATTCGGTGCTGTGAGCAAGGCGACTTTTCTGTGAAAATACATAAAAACTGGCAATCTGGGAAGAGTAGCTGAAGCCTACTGCCAATATAAAATTTAGATATATTTAAAAGCTGTTTTCATGCCACTGGAATACGAGTTATGGTGTGCATAATTATTGCACAGAGGGAAAGATAAACACACACATATGTGTACACACAGGCACACGTACACATATACACATATCTGTACCGCTGGGCGCTAAGTTCAATAACTCAAGTTATTTAATTTGCACTGGGAGTTACCTATCATCGTCTCTCACTTTTTGGGAAGCGGATGTACATACAAGTTCTAGCTGTGTCCCAGAGGTTACCTTTTATTTTCTCTTTGTAAATCTTCCATGCCAAGAGCCAGTGACCTCCCAGACATCTCTCTGGGAAGTGGGAGAGGACAAGCTCTGCAGCCTTTGAAGTTGTTATGCAAATAGAGCATTCATAATCCTGTTAGCCGGAATCCTTATCTTATCACTTGACTGGTTCTCTTAGAGAAGTTGTGCTGGTAAGGAATCAGCCCCGGCTGCTTCATAAGTAAGTCAGCAGACGCTGCAGGTGTCTGGCAGAGGTTTTGGCAGGCCTCTCTTCCAGTTTTCTCTGGCTTTAATCAAGGAAACTGTTGTGTGATATTGCCTTTTCAGTCCAAAGATAGACAGACACCCACTCCATACAATTCATGGGGCTGGCTTTATAATAATTTCTTTGTCACTATGAACAAGTTTTATGAATCGATTACTTCAGGGACATTGCATAGATACTGGCTTGGGTGTCCTATTAACGCCTGGATTGGGGAGCCAAGTTTGAATGACGTAGGTGGCTGTAATAAGCTCCTGCCTTGTTTCCTCCCAGACACTGAGACCTGTGACTATGGCTGGCACAAGTTCCAAGGGCAGTGCTACAAATATTTTGCCCATCGGCGCACATGGGATGCGGCTGAACGGGAATGCCGTCTGCAGGGCGCCCATCTCACAAGCATCCTGTCCCACGAAGAACAGATGTTCGTGAACCGTATGTACCAAACAGACGCGGGCTTCCTGAAACTTCGCACCTTCGCCTCCCTTTCTCGCTTCCGACTGCGTTTGTTAAATCCCCCGTGTATGCGCTACTGCAAGTCATCCCTCCTGGGGGAGGCCCCCACGCAGAGAAACATTCAGCTACAATGCAGGAAAGCATTGCTTCACCCGCGAGCAGTAACTGGTGAAACATCATGCAATAGGTTGAATCCTACGGGACTGATATTGGATCATTTTTGCCTTACAAAGACAAATGTTTGTTGGATTCAATACAGTATAAATCTCAGCACGGCCGCCTTCATGCTCTCAGTGTTGAAATTTGCATGTGTTGTCTAAAGTTAAAGAGAAAGTTACTTTCAGATATTTCTATCCTGCAAATTCAAACTGAATGAAATAATCCTATCCTCTGGGCATATGGGTTCTCATTTAAGTTTCTAATTATTTTAAACCATAGAGAGTGAGCTAAATACTAACAACATGGCTTGGTGGAGGTTGAAAGCTAATGAAACTTAATACCAGAGCAGTTTAATAAGTCCTTAAACCACAGCACAAAGGAGGGGGCCTAGTATTTACGTAGCAATGTGGAGAAAATGGTTGCTCCTGAAGCATTGTGTGAAGTTCCTTTAAGTGTGTACTATCTGTTAGAAGTTTGATTGCTAGTTTATAATGTGGGGAGGGGGTCATTTCACACGATACCCTTCCAGTGACTCATCTCCCAGTAAGATGAGGAGATGCACATTTTTGAGGGTAATTGTGCAACACAGTCTGGTCTACGTGTTTTCTTTTTAAAATGCTTTGAGAAGAAACACGTGGCTTCCAAAATTAGGCTAGCAAGGGATAGATCTGGCACATTTTAGTGGGTCACTGAATTTTTGCCAGTGTTATCTCTCAACGAAAGAGTTAAATGGAAAATTTCTATCATGGGTAAGGATGAAAAAAATAAATATAGTAAACTGCTAGGGATATTATCGTCTATGTCTGATATTTTAGTGTTTCAACAATGTTTGCACATTAGCTTTTTCGTTTCAAGCATATTGGACAGAAGCACAAAAGATAGACTAGGAGAGATGTTTATGAGCAACTAAATAAAAATCCAGCCAGAAAAAAAAGATGCATGATTCCCTCTGAAAAGAATTTTCTTTGATATATTTTCATCCATACATGGGAAGAGCAGTAAAAAAAATCTGGGTTTTTTTCCCCCTTCTCTTAGGCGTGGGTCATGATTATCAGTGGATAGGCCTCAATGACAAGATGTTTGAGCATGACTTTCGTTGGACTGATGGCAGCACACTGGTAAGAGGCCTCTGAAAATGATGATGTCCATTCTAGGAACCTGGGACTATGCTCTGCTTGTGTGTTACGGATGGTGTATGGCACTGCAGACAAGTTAAACAGGGCAGTTAGAAAAGAATTCTAAGCTAGCTGATCTAACACCAGCACTCGCTCCAATTGCTATGGCTCTGGGTAAAAGATGATCATGCCAGATTTCCACTCAATGAGAAAACCAGACAACCAGCAGCATTGCCTCAACCATCCTTCAGGAGGGTCTATTGACTTTTTACAGCTTCAGAACAAAAAGGAATAAATGTAAGGAGGAAAAAACATTTTTGAAAGTACCTTTTCCTCTACCTGATGACACTGGAAATCTGATGTGAGGCAAGGCTCATTTTTCTCCTTTTTATTTTAAGAAAAGATTGTTGATCTATGGTCTTGGAATCTCAGCTAACTAATTATGTACAGTAGGACCTCTGTAAGCTGACCACCCAAGGGACTGTAACAAGCTGGTCATCATATAGAAGTGGTCGACATAAAGGACTGGGCCTGCTGTACTGATACGTACATGTGATGTATGTCCACTCTATGAAAATTAGGTCAACTTCAGGAAGTGATCAATGTAGGGAGGTGGTCAGCTATGGACAGTCCCCTGTGTTTAATTATACTTCTTTTTTTTAATAATTTTATTAAATCATAATTGTGTACATTGGTGCAATCATAGGGCAGAATGTGCTTCATATACAATCAGAAACATTTTGATCGTACTGTGAGAGATAGCCCTCACAACATTTTCTTAATCCCTATATAAAGACATTGATACTCTGCATTTAATAAGTTTCACCAGTACCCTACTAGAGAAAGCTAAATCGGACAAAATTCAGACTCATATATCAACCACCTATAGATATGCACCTCGATTTGAAAG